>JAVQIZ010190815.1:0-11263 GCA_036023535.2 Galaxias brevipinnis | reverse complement strand
TCCCCCAAAACTTCAAAATCCCAGTTTAAAATAAAAAATCAAAAAATCAAAATAATCCCCCCCCCCCCCCCCCCCCCCCCCCCCAAATAAAACCCCCAGAGAATAAAAACATGAACCTCTTTGAAGAGTGGGACAACATGTTTTAGCATGCATTGGACCGGTTGACTGAAGGACTTGGTTGTGGTCATTTTGTTGTGTGTACTCCCTCCGGGAAGCCTGTGTAACTCTATAGCTGTGTTTGAGTGTCGCTGTCCTACAGAGAAAACCTCAGCAGGGTCTGGCAGCGTTTCTCCCCACCCCCCCCTCCCAGACCCTCATTCACAGAGCAACGAGTCTGGCTTCCCGTCTGGGGCTAGATCCATTGACAATCCCTGATTCTACTGGAGTTAAGGCCCAGCTTTGACAGAGCCCTGTGAGTCGCCTCAACGTCAAAACAAAAGGTTTCCTCTCCTCTCTCACAGCGCGTCGGCCATTCTTCCCTCTCTTTTCAAAGTGCCCAGTTGACGCCAGTCACAGGCTGGTCAGCCATCTTGACCGTACGTTGGCCGTGCTGAGGACAATGTGTGTGCCTTGCTGTCCCCTCCTGTCCCCTTCCGTATGGATGTGGGTGTTATGGGAATATGTGTGGGTATATGAGTGTGTGCATATGCATGTTTACTATGCGTGTGTGTGTGTGTGTGTGTTTGTGTGTGTGTGCGCTCGTTTGTGAACGTGCCTACAGTACGTGTGTGTACGTGTGCACGGCAACCGGGGGCAGTCTCTCCGTGATGCTGGCCTGGCGCCTTTGTCAGAAGCTACCCTAATCCTGCCCATCTGATCTGTCCTCATTGTGCCCCGGCCCTGTTCCCCCTCCATCCAGCGCGTCTTTGTGCTCCTGTCGCCGCCGGCTGGCACAACCATCTCCCTCCTACGTTTTGTAATCTCCCCCCCCCCCCCCCTTATCGTCGTTTCGACCTCTGTTATCTGGCTCCGGGCCTCTGCGGGGACGCACAACTCTCTCCCGACGGCATGTTTGGATGGCCTCTAGGCTCCGGTGTGGCCTCTAGATGCGCGCCGCAGATCTCCTTTTCTTCAGCTCTCAACACACCCTTGTCTTATCGCGTCCATCCGCCAACCACCGTGCTATCCGCAACGCTGCATCGCAGGTTCCTTTTGTCCCTGTGGCCCCCATGGCTGATCTGGGATCTGAGGCGTTCCCCTGTGTGTGTGTTTATACGTCGTGGCTCTGTGTTTGGTTAGGTAGGTGTACGCTCCACGGCCGTGTCCCCGCGGTTAGTTTGGACACAGTCACCGCGGCTTTGTAATCGGGTTAGAGGCGGTGAAATACGAACCGCCGTGGCCAATGGAGACAGTCACTTTTTTTCGTCGTGGGCTTGTGATTCAGGTCAAAACATGCTCTGCCTAGTTTTGATTGTTTTTTACACTGAAATGAGTTTCCATTGGTCGAAATAAGTCACTTATGATGTAAGACGCGTAGACATTAGGCTGTGATTGGTGAGAACCCTATGACTTCCCTAATTGGGCTGCCACACCTTTATGACCAATCGCTTGTGACCATATTCTAACACAGAAACATTTAAAATAAAACTAAAAACAGACTTTTAGCATTGTCGTGTTTGAAAGCCGAAAACATGATCTTCGTTTCGAATTTCCTCTCCTAACTCGCTCGCGTTCGACAGTGTGTCCTCTCGCCCCTCTGTTTACGTAAGAGTCTGTGACCCTCTTCACGCTGAGAAAGGGCAAACCTCTCTCCTGTATGAAAGGCCAGGGGAAAAGAAAGCCACGGCCACACAATGCAGATAGCGGCCCTCTACAGTTTACACAAACGCTGAATGAAAACAGTATTCTTTTGTAATCTTATCTCGGAGATGTTGATCGAGCATGGCGGTTAGGGGGCGTCAGCCTGGCCTCCCACTGCAGCCGGTATTATGGCTGGCCCTGGAGCCTGGCTCCTGTGATCCACTGATGGGACCACGAGCCAGAGAGAGAGAGAGAGAGAGAGAGAGAGAGAAACAGCATGGCACGGCGCATCAGGCGGAGAGGGAGGGAGGAGGGGAGGGTGAAGAGAGAGGGAGGGAGGGAGGGAGGGAGGGGGAGAGAGAGGGGGAGAGAGAGAGAGAGAAGGTAAAAGAGAACGAGAGGGTGAGAGAACGAGAGAGAGGGTGAGAGAGAGAACGGGAGCAGGTAAGAGAGAGAGAGAAAGAGAGAGACAGAGACAGAGAGAATGACGAAAATAGAATGTGGGAGCCAGCCACAGTGAGATTATATGTAAGAGAGAGACAGCAATGGCGGTAGAGATATCATTCTGCCGTCATCTTCACGTACATCAAAACAACCGTTCAGTTATCTGAGGGTATAACCAGAGGGGTGACCTTTGACCTTGGCACAGGTGGAGCTGAAAATCCTGTGCAAGGTAATATCATAATACAGAGAGTCCCAATCAGAGGAGGACACATATTGTGAGGTTGAGGCTGTGAGTTTATATATCTATATAGAATGATTGATGTTAGTATGGAAGTGTGCCATGGTTAAGTTATAGGATATGTTTTTTGTTGCATGTCTCTTTTTGTCTCCAGTGTGTGAGAAGGGCATGCAGAGGGTGTGCTATAACTGCCCCAAGAAGCATCTACAGCCATTCAAAGACAAAATGGAGTCCTTCGTCCTGAGTGGTGGGTACACCCATAAACAATATGGAATGTTGTAATAAAACGTTACTTTAGCATTCTAAATGATTTAATTATGCCATATTGCCGGACGATATTTTTGTCCCAAGCAACTTTTAAGTTATATTTGTTTTGAAAATGATATACAGTACCTCCCAGTATTGTGAAAAGCCAGTTTTCTATGCTCTGCTGTAATGGGTGATGCAGCACTATAAAATACCTCGATGTCATTACTGCTACCTTACCACTGTTGTTCTCTAAAATGATGTTCAAATCAGCTCCCTCCATTTTTCTGCCATACACCTTCCATAACTATTTCATTGTCTCTAGTGCTCAGATAAAGGCAGCATACTTTGTGTTACTATGACGAATATCTTAAGCTGATGTCCCTTATTTCGGGGGGGGGGGGTGTTGGTTGATATCTCAGTTTGTGGGGGGTGGTGGGGGTTAGCTCAGTTGGGTTCAGAGGCTAGACACGCAGATAGGGATCAGAGAGATTTGGCAATGACTGAGAGCCTGCTGACCCAGACAGGCAGACAGGTAGAGACACACGACTGTCTCCTCCGTCCCCACCCTTTAGAAGTCCCTGCGCCTGAAATAGAACCATTATGGGCAGACAGACGGACAGGTAGTAGGCCTGAAGACAAACCCATTTGAAAGTGGCTGCAAGAATGGCCCCATTGTTGAATAATTGCTTGTAAAATTGCTGTTTTTGAGGAGGTAAAATGGTCGTCTGGCTCCGTTAGATGGCCTCATCATCATACTAGGGGTTCCTAGTGTCTTCACCCTTTGAATACTGATGTCTGTGTTGATGTTAGTGACTCTGGAAAAGGGGGGAGGGGGGGCGGGGGGGGCAATAGAAAGTATTCAAATGTAATCTCTCCTTTTCAGAGACTGCGTAGTATTTTGAAACACGTTTGTCTGTTACCTTCGCAGCACGAAAAGAACATGATGAAACTGAATGCAATGTGACTTCTGCCCAAAAAAGGTAAAGAGGGAAAATATATATCTATATCTGTCCAATTGTCACTTAGATGGGAATAAAACTGCATTTACATCCTACACGGGCACAAATCAAAATGTATATAAAGTTTGTTTGAATCTGCAAAATGTGTGTTAAGTCAAATACATTTGAAGTAGTAACTATATGTTAATGTATCATTCCTTTGGGTGTATTGCAGTTTTATTTTACAAAGGGAATATGCAGATTTGTATGTCGGAACATAGGCATTGCAACGGGAAAGTTCAGAGCTGTGTAGCTGGAAATCAGCCTTAGCATTTCACCCCCTGCTACTGTGACCAACATCGAAATATGCACATACTGATTTTAGTGTTTGGATCACAGAACCTTTTTTCTCTTAGGTTCCTGGATGTTTCCTGAAAATAGCTGAGAAAATATTACTTTTGTGCCCAGCGTCATAACATTAAGAGTAGTAGATTAACCCATCGTGGCTTGCCCCACAGCTTCCAGGAGCTGGTACAATTCTACGGGCTGAAACCCAAAACGGGGGAAAAGGAGGTGGGCACCAGCAACTTCTTCATGCTGTGGTTTGAGTTCTGTACTGACTTCAAGACCCGATGGAAGAGGGAGAACAAGAACATCTCCAAGGAAAGGTGTGTGAACTGTGTGAGTGTGTGCGTGTGTTCGTGCGTGAGTGTATGTGCGAATGTATGTGTGCATGTGCTTGTGTGAGAGAGGGAGAGGGATAGACTGACTATTAATATTATATTAATATTAATATTATATAATGCTTGTGTGGTTTAGCCCAACATCCCACTTCATCTTATGATGTTACAGACTGAAGGAGGCTCAGTTGTCAGTGAAGAGGATCACAAGTGAAAAGAAGGTCGAGACGAGGAAAGTCAACCCAAACAGCCTGGTACGGGACAATCAGTTTACAACTACGTTATAAACATGAGTTACTGGGTGTCTTCTCCAACAATCACACGTGGCAACTTTTTTTTTGTATTGTTCTGTGTTCTTCCCCCTACCAGAAAGAGAGACTGCGCCAAAAAGAAGCTAGCTTTTCTGCCAGTTGAAAGACCGGAAGAGAAGATTTGTGTTTGAATTTGAGAAAGTGGCCCTGACACTTCACGACCTTTACAGCTTTGTAGTTCATTCTGCCCCTGCTGGAACCAATATGAAACCCCTTGTTTTTTGGATTGCAGGGTGTTTACTAATTAATATAATTGTGTATTTTGTCAAATCTAAGGGCAGTGACTGATAACACTCACATAAGCACTTTACTGAAATATTCCCCTGTGCACTTTAGAGCTGTAGTTTATTACATTAACAAAAGTACATTTAGTTGTATATTTATAAAATACCTAGTTTGTAATAGCAGTTGCTTCAAACCTGTTGCATTGGGCTTATTTTTTTTAAACACTATTCAATCATTTCTAGTCAGCCATATCTATTTTTCCACCACAAACTATTTTGTGAAATGATGTAGACATTAGTTTATTCACCATATTTACCATATTTATTTACCATACTGTAACAGTATATAGCATGTACAAATAAGAAAATGGTATGACATTTGAGGCATCAAATTTAGGACAGGAAAGTCAGTAAAAAAAACATTCATGGACAGGTAATGCATAATGTACAAACGTTTTTTTTTAAATTCCACACAGTGGAAATAATATGCAACCTGTACAGCTTTGAAGTGCTCTGTTGAATTACATGCCAAGTCGTGGATTACTTTTGATTCTGTCAAACTGTACATTACTAGAAAAATTAAGAGTTAGTTAAGGTAAATGCGTTAATTAGCAACGCAGGAGGTTTGTCAGTTTTAGCTAAGCTAAACCAAGCGCCAAACTAGCCATACCTCGAGGTCCAACAATACAGTTAAGCATCTTATATTGAACTTCTATGTGTCCCCTTGATATTGTTTAAACATTTAAAAAGTCATTTTTTTTACTTATTGGTCTTTCAAGAGAATCAAAAATGCCAGTGATATATACTCCCAAATAATTATTTAGGAATTTAATCCAAGTCTATGGTCGTGCAGCGGCACTGCTTAACGCGCTGGACACGCTTTTTCTTCGTACTTGGTGTCTGTCCCGGACACAATAGAGTATAAGTAACGGTAGTAAAAGTTTTCGGCTTGCATGTGGAGCACGACTGAAAGGCACTGTCGTCCTGATAAATGTGTCGCGGTATGTAAAAGGAGTTGCACTGGCCATAGCAGAACCTGTTGATGATGGTGCGGCTAAGACATCCCTCCTCGTGGATTGTCTGTTTGAGCGGTTGTGTCTTGCACCAGTCCATTCTCAAGTAACGGCGCTCCGTGACATGCAAGGCTTCTTGGCTGGATTCAAGTACCTCATCGGCAGTCGTGACCTGACCCATTCCTCCAGAAACAAATCCAGCAGTGTGTTGCACTTGGAGTGAGCGCTCCGATTTGTTTGGATTATACTTGTAGGGGTGTGGATAGGTGCCTTGGAATATCTCGGTGCCTGCTATTCTCAAAGGACACAGGATCAGCGCCAAAGCCGATGTGCAGAATATCATAGAAGTTGTATCCATCCTATAAATAAAAATAAAAATTAATTCACGTATTTGGGATTTACACGTTTAAATTAAGTAATATAAATAGCTATAACAATTTACTGTATAGAATGTGTAGCACTAAATTATGTTGCAACAGCTTGGTTAAATGTTCTCACCTGTTGCTCATTCAGACTCGAAAAATCTTATATCGGGGTAGTTGGGACGTTTGAAGTCGTCTAGGTTGTGGGAATTGTGGCTTCGATGTTAAGAGTAAAGGCATCCAACAACTCATATTTAAATGATCCCGTAAAACACGCCCTTTCAAACGCCCCTTACCCCATTCTTTGTTTAGTGTAGCTGATAGACTGATAAAAAAAGTAAATTAAAAAGTTTGAGTGCAGTGTAAATCATTTATTATTAGACATGATATGAACAGACCCCTAATCGTCCTTTAAGCAATGTGAACTCCAAAACATTAGTCACAAATACTGATTTCACAATACATTTGATTAATCAATCACACGGAGATTATCCAGTGATTCATAAAACATAGAAATCATGCCACAGCGGGCTGAACTGTTCACAACATAAAAATAAGCTTTAACAATGTTCAACTGAAGCCACATCTAAATGAGCAATCCATAAATTTCAAAGTCAGTTTAACTGACCAGCCGTGTCATTAGAATGTAAATACTTTAGTTTAGGCAGGAGCCTTAAAGAAGACACCCACACTACCATATAAAACTATGACTAAAATAACTTTCACTGACAGAAATATATTTTTGGTCTATACATTTGAAGGTGCTGTGGCCCTAAGGTCCCTTCTGTAATTAAAGTGAACTATATGGGCCTAGATTCGTTTGTGTTCAGGGGGTTATTGTGCTGCTGCTGTGAGTAGAGGCGGTGGAGGTCTCGTCCTCATCTTCATAGTAATGGGGAACTGACTTCTTGGCGACGACATTGTCAAGCCTTTGTCCCATCAGGTAAGGATTGACACTCTGCAGAGAGAGAGAGAGAGGCAAAGAGAGAAGCAGAGAGAGAGAGAGAGAGAGTGTTTCAATGGGATTTCTGATAAATACAGACATGCATGTTTGTCATCTTCCCCTAAACAATCTCAAATGTTCAAATATGTGATTAAAGTACAATAACTCCTTAAGAGGGAGTATATATACATATATATATATACATAAAGAAAACACTATACCCTTCTTCTTCGTGTAGGTCCCCCCTTTAATTTCTGGTACAACAGCTCCTTGTTCTGTAAAGAAAAGACAGACGAGACAAGGAATCATGTTTCCATTGTTTTGGAGAAGTTTCCTTTGATCTTCTATTACTGTCAACAAATTGGTTGAGTCCAGGACAGTTTAAGGAGTGTCTCTAAAGACGATTTGTCTGTCCACAGACTGAATGCCTTGAGGGAATGCATGTAAACAATGAATCATTCATAATTTAGGTGTGATTTGAGAAAATGTTTTGAGTAAAATGTGATTTAAGGAACCATGTCAGGTCTTCCACAATGTGATTAACTTGCGGATCTCAATGCCTGGATAAGGTCAAAATAAAGTCCATAAAATTATACACATCCTGCCTTACCTGACAACTTCAACATATTTCATACTAATGGTTGCAAATAATATTATGTTCTTCATACTGTATGCAACAAAATAAGTGACATCTTTCTTAAGCTTGTAAGTCTGTCAGGTACTCACCCATTTAGCCAGGGCAGGGTAGTCATGCTCTGGGTCAAACAGGTGCTGGTGCTTTTGGAACTCTCTGCTAAACTCTGCAGTGTCAGGGGCATTCTCAATACACCCATCCGCTGCTGTTGTACGCATAATTAAAAAGGGGAGACACAGATTAAATAAGAGAGTCAACATACAATACAACACACAGAATGTCTAAAGAGGACACAATAATCTGTTTTTTGTAACTACTTGAAACATTTCTTCTGCACCTTACCGTCAATCAAATACAATTTTTGTCCTGTATTAGAATAAGCTGGTAGCCTAATTGTAAAAAAAAACAACAACAAAAAAACCAAGAAGCATTTTTTTAATTTGTATCTGTGTCAAACTAACGGTGTACCTGTCTTTCCCAGTGGACACGGGTTAGGAGGGTCTGGGTAGCCGTGGTCATCACTATAGCCTTTTGGTATGTTGTCTCCGGTCAGCTCTGCAACGATATTAGGGATGTTCCCAAACGGACCAAGGTGTTGCAGCCCCTCATGTGCACCACCTTGTGGCGATAACAACGGTAACAGGGGGACATATTCATAATGTGAGAATGGATGACAAATACGTACGCAGTTTAAAATATGGTTACTGAAAATGTTTAGTTGGCTGACATAAATGGCTAGAATATACAGGTAGGCTTACAGACAAAGGCTAGTTTAGGCTAGTTTAAAATCTAACCTAATTAGATGGTGTTAGGCGTAATGGCCGTTATCATCTTAATAATATCCGTGATTATCTGATTTGCATCCTTTTAATTGATTTACAAATCTCAGTTATGCATTTTATTTAAAAACGCTAGATATAGGCATGCCAAGCTAAGCTAACTCTAAATCTTACCCTGAATGCTCTGAGGGCCGACAATATTGGTAGCTTGGTGTGCCGGGTACTCTACTCTTGGTCGAGCGATACCCAGCTGCTCCATGACGCCGTGAAGGAGCCGCTGGATGTCGGCTTCGGACACCTGGTCAGCCGTGCGAGGACTTCGGCCCGATGTCAAGCCAGTCAAACACATTAACCCTAGCAGGGCAATTTGTGTTAACCTGACCGCCGATCCCATTACTGCTGTAGACTACAGGTTTGTGAGAACAAAACAGATGTAATGTAAATAAGACCCATATGGAGATGTCCACAACAACCATATGACATCACTTTTTTTCTAGTAATCCAATTAATTACGATCGGATAATAAATTACAGAGGTATTTAATTAAAGGATGAAAAGGATCAATAAGCCAAAGTATGGACCCAAACCCCATATCTTAGAATGTGTATAATATTGGACATAGCAACGTGCGCCATCAATACAGGCCTGTTGTCAATTGCCTTCGTCAGAGGTAAATAAAGATATAAACACGCCACTATAAGAAAACAAAATCCAATCAAAAGACGAATCTTTAGGCATAGCACTTATTACGCGCACCTATACTCATCTAGGTCTAATCCAGTTTTTGTCTAAAGTGAAAAATGGTTTAAAATCGACGTAGGTCTGTGTTTTTCTTACCGTGTTTCCTGGCAGCACTGGGGGGCACTCGAGATGTGAGAGGATGCGGTCCTCCCTTCATAGTTCATTAGTGCGGTTGTCAAGGCATCGAAAATATGGCTTTTTCATTGGTCGAGTCAACTATCATTTAGCCCGTAAAAAAAAAAAAAAAAGTCACATGTTGTGATAAACGATGCACGATTTACAGGTCAACCACGGGGCAGATTTATTTAAAACTGCCTCACCTTAAACAATAGATAAGACACAGAAATCAACAAGGCCTTCAGTAATGTTGAAAAATATAATTTTTCTTTATTCACAATTTAGTCAAATGTATCTGACAATGGCAATGTGTTCGCAACATTAAATTAATATCAATTACAGTACACAAATTACATTAAAACAAGTAACCAAAGATTCATTAAATCTTGATTAGGTCTAAAACAGGCATTTGTGCACACTAAAATAGAGCCGAGCGTCTTTTCATGACTTTACAGTTGAGCTCCTCAACAGCAGTGAGCACAGGATCATTCCAACATCTTTCAATCTGTGGAATTAAATAAAGACCCGAATTCAGTTTAAGGAAAAAAGTGATACACAGTATGGGTGGACTGTGGTCAAAGCTTGCCTTTCCCACTAACTGCAATTGAAAAGTAGCCAAGTTATTAGGGGAATTTTATCGTTATGTAAAAGGCAAGGAAAAAAACAGTTTAGAAACCTTTTTACCTTTGTACTGGGTTTCTTCTTTAGAACTCTAGAAACAGACCCGCACAAGAGTGATGCTGGGGTACTTAGTTTTTGTTGAGCTGGAAGAAGAAACAGTTTAATTGGTGCGATAACGTTATGAGTTTATCACATACATACACACACAGCCTTGCATTATATTAAAAAGTGAAAATGTGCTGGCTGTTCTAAATACAAGAGTATTGGTGTAAACACAAGATAAGGGTATAAAAAGAGCCAAAGCAAGTTCAATTAGATTATGCACATATTTAAAAATAATAACTTATTCTTCAAAATAGTTCATGTTCTAATTTTCTCCTTATAATCTCCCAACTACCTGAGAAAGACGAGTACTTCCTGAACAGTAGAACATTTGGAAAAGTCTCCAGACCCAGACTCCTACGAAGGGAACGTGGCTTACAAGAGCTAGAGTCCACTGGGCTTGAGGAAGCCTTGGGTCTAACCTTTGACCTTACAGGCGTCCAGGGCGCAGAGATGGAGGACGACAGACCTACATGCATTGTAATAAAACGATGAAGATCAAACAGATGTTTTAGTCGCAACCGATACCAATTTTGTGAGTTCTATATAGAGGTATGATTTTAAACCCAAATCCATCAAATTTAAGACCAGGCTGATTATTTTTATAGCAACTAATAAATCGTTTTGCAATGGCCTGTGTCAAGGGTGCGTAGTTACACTTTGATTGGAATCCTCTTAGACTGAGCATCCCTCTTTTCCTACTGGCCTGTGTGTGATCTTCCAACAGGCGTGCGTTCAACAAGAACGGGACACTCTCCGTTATGATGTCAGGAACAATTCCTTTGGACACACACGTAAAGGAAAATAACCGTGGGCCATTCCTACTGTATGTATAGTTGAAGCATGTTTCATTGCATTTCCATATTCATTCAATATTAGCAAACTTAAAAAACACAATCAATGCCAAGTTATGGTCACAAGCCTGTTAGTTGATTTTTTGAATGAATTTACTGGCGAAATCAAAACATACCGAACGTGTTAGCCTTCTCGATGAAGCCGCGCACTACGTCAGCCTTGAGTTGCATGCGTCCGTTAGCCATCTCTGCCGCGTTGCAGGGATGCAGGAGGCAAGGAGCAAACACTACCGCCAGGTTGCTGCTGGTCATCAGGTTCTCTGAACATCTGAG
>JAVQIZ010190768.1:0-62118 GCA_036023535.2 Galaxias brevipinnis | reverse complement strand
GTGTCGCTTAAAAGCCCATTGATAAAAAAAAAAAAACAGGAGATGCTTTCAGGGACGCAGGCAAGGGAGGGTGGGTGCGCGAGGAGGGGGGGGGTAATTACAGTGCTCGCAGGGATGATGGGGAGACGAGGAGAGGGTAGTGGGGGTTGGGTTGGGATTGGTGCTGACTCACTGCGGCAGAGATGATAGACAGGGCCTCCTCGTAGTATCCCCACACCTCCTCCAGGACGCGGGCTTCCACCTCTGACACACCGGTTGGCAGGGAGAGCTGGATAAGACTGTGGACACACTGGCTGAGATTGGCCATACATACCACACCACACAAAAATGCTCACATTAAACACCATAAGAATAAAAAAGTCCCTAGCACAGGAGCAAATAGCACCATTTGATAAACCAAATCCAGTTAGCCAGCAGTGGTGTTGTCGGTGGCACCTGCAGCGGGTCAAGTCTGCCGAGGGTTGTTTCCTGTGGAGTGACAGAGCTATTCTCAATGCCTTCTTGCACAGGCTGGGGAAGTGTGCAGGGGGCTCCATGGCCAGGGCTGCACACAGAAACCAAACACAGGCCATTCTCAGTACAATAATACAGCAAGCTAAGGTGCGATCCACAAATACATAGTAGAGTTATGGTAAAACAATAGCTTTATATACCTGCAATGGTCTCGAGCACTTTGGTTTCAACGTTGTCCAATTCCAGAACCGACTCCAACACTGTCTCTACCTTTGAGTCATTCAGTTTGGCACGAGCCTCAAACTCATACAGAAGTAGCAGGGTGTCCGTGGGGTCCTTGGAGAAGTCCCCTGGGAGTGGAATGACACATCAAATGTGTCCGCTAAATTTACATCTACTTGTCATCATGTGCCGGAACACGAAGTTGTCAATACAATGGAAGTAAGGGGAATTACCTGAGGCCCTTAGAGTCTTCCAGACCTCCCAGCAGGTCTGAACGTGCTCCATGGCCTGTGTCAGGTGCTCAGGCTAAGATCAGGGAGAGAACGCACATATTCTGTATTCAGTACTGCCATCTGGTGGCCTGCCATGCCACTGCACAGAGAGGCACTCAAAATGACCACCTACGCCAGCACTGATTACACGGTTAGTCACCTCTCCTCTCCGCTGGTCGTGGTAAATGTCCACCCATGTGGACGCAGAGTGTGCTAAATGTGGAAACCGGGCAAAGGGAGAGGGTAGCGCACCTGGGCAGAGTGGGGAGACTTCCTGCTGAGCTCCAGGGAGGCAGCAGCAGCCATCAGCAGACACGTCTTCTGGCCCATTAGCACCGCACGATCAGGGGGGCACAGCTGGGACAGCTAGGGCATACACACAGAGTAATCCACACACTATTGTATATTTAATGTAGCCTCTCCTCCCTATAACGCGCTATTATTCTCTTAGTAAAATATGTCAAAGGTTTATGCATGGAAGCTATATCTCTTTATCTAACATACCTGAACAGAGATACATCACTTCTCCTGGCTATTCTAATGAGAGGACTTGCCTGGTAGGAGAGCACAAAGAAATCCCTCATCCTGCCAGGGCTGCTCTCACACTGCAGAGCAGTGTTCCAAGCTGAGACAAACACACACACACACACACACACACACACACACACACTCACTTCAATAAACCTTAAAGAAAGGTTAGACTATTAAATAGAAAGATCTGAAATTAAATGAACATAATGGCTTTCAAATACAAATAAGAGGGAAAGGAGAGTGGGAGAAAGTGTAACAGTATCCAGTCTTTACCAATCTTCCTGAACCAGTGGGCTTCCTCTGTGTGCTGCTCCACATCCTGGCCAGGCCCAGCAGTTCGCTGTGACACTCTCTGCAGTGCTGGTGTGACAGTGAACAGCGAAAACTGAACAAACTGAATAATGGACTCGACACCAACATGCTTCTTGAAGGTGCTTTAGACGATTTAACACACTGCTTGTGACTTGCAACTGAGATGTGTGTGCCGTCACTTACCCATTTTTAAATACGACAGGAGAACATCCAGATTTGCGTTCCTATGGGCAAAAGAAGTAGGCTGTTCATGGAAGTAACATCCACTTTGTATCATCAGCCATGGTGTACCCTAGTCCTACTCACCTCGACTCCTCACTTGCTTTTTCTATCGTGGAAAGAATCAGCCGAACCAAACACCTACAGTGCAAAAAAATATATTAAAAAAACACGAAGGGAGACTGATGACCTCCTTTCTTTCACCTACTAAACTGCATTGTACAAAGAGGCCCACTTTTGCAGAAGCAGCCAGCATGTATGGGTCAGTGGGCCAGAGCGGCTGGAGGAGGCCTCAGTGGACGCCCCAGACACACAGCCCCACTACAACAGCATGACGTGTCATGGTCCATCACGTGACTGACTGATCAGTGCTACCAAATACAAGCTGGCCTCCACTTCTGCAATGGGCTTCTAGGTAGCAGTAACGCAGCATTTGGCACAGGTGTTGCTGACCTGAAAGCTGTCAGAACTTGAGCTTCGTCTGTGGAGTTTTCACACAAACTCTCCAGAGCCTTCATGGCTGTTTCCTCCTGCTCGTTCTGTTTGGAGCAAGGGACGCATAACCATCATGATTGTCATCATCAAAACAAAAACTAGGTGTGCTCCATCGCTAAAAGCTACAAGCGGAGAGCAAGGCGGCCCAGTGATGAGCCCAGTGATGAGCCCACCTCCAGAGCGATCTGAGCAGCCAGACTGAGAAGGTTGGAAGCAGCATTCTCAGACACCAGCAGTCGGTCCTCGTTGGTTACAGGGCCTTTAGCCAGAAGTCCCAATGCCTTCACGGCTTCAGCAGCTGAAAAACAATTCAAAACGCTGAGCTGTAGACTGTGTGCATCCCACACACTTTTGTGTTCAAAGTATCTTAACTACAATTGAATGCATAGATGCTGTGATACGTTTAGTGGATTGTACAATAGATCACAGCTTATCAAAGGTACCTTTCTCCACATTGTTCTCCTGAACAGCAATCTTGTAAACGCTAAACTGGGTGAAGATGCTACTTGGATCACACCTCTCCGCCTCCTTTATCGCTTCTTTGGCCTACAGATAAACACACAGATAAAGCAGAACATGACATATGTGTGCCGTGTGGTGGGTGTATGCATTTTTGCTCGTGTGTGCGTGTGAGATCAATTTGCCTCGCCTTCTCCAGCTGTTGAAGCTGCAGAAAGCATGAGGCTCTGTTTCTCTGAAGCTTGGCCAGGTTAGGCTCTATCTGGCCTCCCTTGTAGAAGCTAAGGGAGTAGTTATACCACTGCAGAGCCTCAGAGTAATTCTTAGCCTAAAACACATTAGAACTCGCACTGACTACAACCGCGTCATCCTTATCATGGTCTTCACTGATAACAAGCCAGCAAATCATTGCTAAGACAGAGAAGTTAACAAGCTCTTGCATAAAAGAACAGTATGTTCTTCTGGATGTACCTCAAAGTGTTTCGAGGCTTTGTCCCACAGCAGAAGATGCAGGCAGGTCAGCGTCTGTGGAGTCAGCTGTCTCCCGGTGTAGTGGCCTAGAGTAGGAAGACACCAACAATGCTCCTTAGCATCACCAATCAGAATGTAATAACTATTTGCTCTGAAAGTAGTGCTGTTTAAATACCGGTTATGACATCCTCAATCTTCTGCTTGCCCAGCAGCTCTTTGCCCCTTTGTAGCAGCAGTTCAATGTGCAGGACCAGGGCAGTGCCCAGCTCAGGGGACGACTCAAAATGCTGGCACATACGCTTCAGATAGTCAAAGGCCAGCGTCTCTCTAGAAAACATCAAGCATATGGCTTCGTCCTTACATGCACGGAAACACAACGGGAAAATGTATACATTACTGCAAATCAAGAACAACTATTCAACTAGTCAATGTGCAAACTTTGCTGGTTCGTCACCTGTCTTCTGTCATTAGGAGCTTCACCGTGCTTAAACACACATCAAGGGGTACCTCACAGTCCAGCAGTTCCTGAATCCCTAAAAAAAAACTTCACTTGCCGATGTACTTTTCCACACTATTGTATGTTTGTGATAAGATTTCTTAAAATAACCCATAGTTTTGCAAGTATATAAACTGCTAGCAATTAATGCGTATGTACAGTATGTGAGGAACCAAGTGCTGTGTGAATCAGCTCTAGCTGTAAAGAGAAACTATATAAACTTGTAACCTCCTAACCTGCTCTAATGAGGTCATCTGGGGCCACACTTTTCAGTAGGATTCGTATTTTCAGGTACAACCCAGATGGATGCACACATTCCTGTCAAATTACAAAAGTACTGAGCTTACGAGGTAACTGCAGTAACTTAATGTAAAAGAAAGCTGCACGGTTGTAGCCCACCTTGTTGGCTAAGCACACAGCATTGAGAGCTTTCTCTTGAAACTGCTGACAGTCCCATTCAAGATAAACAGTAGCAAGGAGCCTCAATACTTTGGCCTAGAATTAAGGAAACAAAACAGGGAGGGGAAAAGGAAAATGTAGTTATTTTGTCCTAAAAGGCTGAAATTGTGGACATGTCAAGCTTGTGTATCTGTATTGTGCTACTCCTACCTGCACTTCAGCGCCAGGGGAGTATTTCAGATTCATCTTTCCGATGTCATAACTTTGGCTGAGAAAACAACAGTTAATCCAAGACTTTCGTTTATAAGACACTGAGCAAAGATAGAGTAGCACCGAGAACAGATATTGTATTATGCTGTATTTACCTCAACCAAAACGCACTTTCCTCATATTTTTTCACACTGTTGGTTTCAACTCCGAAGTTATAGCACATGAGAGAGAGATAGCCAGTCTAAAGAAGAAGACAAAAAAAACAATTCTATTTAAATATCAGAAATATAAAATAATTTTTAGCTAATTTAAACAAATTCTAATACTAAGATTTAGCTAATGTCAAAAGTAAAAAAAACAAACAGCAAGGTTAATTAGGTGTGACCTCTTTGGGTAGGCGCAGCAACATATCTTTGCAGTTCTGCATGAAGGACACAGCTTCTTGGTGATTCTCTTGAGCAAGAGCCTGCTTGGAGGGATAAATGACTCAGCAAAGGCATTTTCAATTCTAATTGCTAGTTAACACGTATTTCACCGCCTCACATCTCACTCTGCAGGTGTATGAGAATGTCACTTTAGACTTTTAACAAGTAAAGACTTTTAACAAGAACAAAGATTCACTTTCTTTTGCGTGTACAACAGTACATTTATCAGACCTCACCGATTCTGCCTGATAAGAGAGAACTCGCAGCAGGTCTTTCTCCACGTCTCCTTTGGATGTGTTGATATCAGTGTTTCCATCTCCTCTGGATATTAGTTTGCTATACAGCATCTCCAGGCTCTAAAGATGTAATATACGGGGTGCTAAGTATTATGACATTTGACTATGTTACAATGTACAGATTTACTGAATGAGGATAGGTGATCTTTCTTACTTTGACAGCTTGACTTAGGAAGTTATCAGCCAGTTTGGGCTTTTTACAGTCCAGCCAAGTTCTGCCAGTCTTGCTAGCCATCTGTAAGAAAGGTTTCAAACTGTAATTTAGTGGCAACACCCAAGGAGCATAGGCCTTGTGCTTTATACTAGAATGGCTCCAGTATAGAGTTTACCAGAATCTGCTTGCGGACAGTGCCCTCTGCTGGATTCTCACCCTCACAGCAGTACAGTAGTCTGCATGCCACATGACGTACTAAAATAGAAAAAAAACAGTAAAGATCATAAATGTACTGTTTCTGTGTAGGCCTCAGTCATGTCGAATATGTAGTCGTGCTGTCCGTAAGATTATTAGAAAAATCAAGAGGCTGACTGGTTGAAATAAATGATGTTAGTCTATATTTTTAAGATGTCAGTATGTATAAAAAAAAAAGGCCGACCCTTTGCTTTCTGGTGATCATTTATGGCTGTGCCCACACGTTTGGTAACAGCCCAATTCCACAGCTGAATGGCACATTCCTCAAGCTGAAATACAAGTAAAATATTGGTATTTTAGGCCAACTGGGACAAACACATTCTATGGGGAGGGGGGCAAATTGTGCGTACCTGGGCATCTAATGGTCTCGGACAGTCTTCAAAACCTGATATTTCACCAAAAAGCTTCTCTATTACCTCTTCAGTGTTTGCTTGCTGTTTTTGCAACAGGTGTTCTGTAAGGCCTATGCGGTGTAACAACGGTAAGGTCAAGAGGTCAGACTCTACGTCTACAACATAATGCCTGGCACAAAGTGGCACTCGACCTGGCCAGGGACAAGTTTGTCACAGAAGGTATTACCCGTTACTTGAATTACACTTTATAATTCGCTGCATAGTAATTTACGTTAGCTAAAGCCAAAGTAATGTTAGAAAACGATTGAACGTTGGTTAAAATTAGCTAGCTAAAATATGACTAATTTGTCAGCTAAACTTACAGTAAACGTTAACTTGCTAACGTTAGAACTCAAGTGAAATGACAAAGTAACGTACAGTTAGTCTTGTCACGTTACATGGAATATGACTGGAGTATTGTTTAAACGTTACTCACGTTTAATAGTTGACTGAAATGTCTCCATATTTCCATATAAATGTTAGCTAGTTGGTTGGCTACCGTCGTAACTTTGGATAGCGACTAGTTCTTCTTTACGCTAACGCTTTTTTCCTCACAATCTTTTCTTTTTGTTTTTTTCATTGGCAAATTTAATTAGTCGCGCGAGCGCGGTTAGTACCAGTGTACGGGCGAAGTGTACCTTACTGAAGTCGAAATAAAACTTAAGAGCTCGACGGAATCATATCTTTCTCAAACAAGACAATGTTGCATATTTACATTTTGAGATTATCTATGTATTATATTGAAATTATTCACTAAATTGAGGTAGGTGATGTTTAACATTTCACACAGGAAAGCATATTTAGGCCTGGGCCAGGCAAGTTCCAAGGGGACTGGGGCTATCTACACTAGCCAAATGTCTCGAGCTCCTTTAGGGGCAAAAACTATGGTTATTCTTTACATATAACCTATTTTAGGCTACAAAAAAAAAAACATAATAGAAATTCGCAGAAGCTGTTATTATGGATTATTATGAATATTGTTTTTGGACCAAATACAATATCCATCAGTAGTGACGTGATCCCAAAAATGTAATCTAAAATATGTAATGGCGCTGCTATAACATTTAATATATTCAATTAATACGAATCTATAGCATGCAGATAAGGTGCTTGAGCAACTGCCCTTCAAAATGTCTGTGCAGTGTGCATGGACCTGGCTATGAGTCTTAATAATTTGCTGGTCACTAAAAGTAGGCTAAATCATAGTATTTAGCACCCTATACTTTTTTTTATCATTACCGTATCACTAAAAATACCATACTTTACTGTACACTTTAAGCTACTGCATACTTATTGTTACTTCTTATGAGACCTGCTGAGATGACCAGTAGCAATTGTCTCCTTGGCAAGAAGGCCTACCCCTTTTTCTGATTATAACAAAGATTCTAAAATAGAATGTCTTAAAATGCACTCCTCTTGGCCCCCAGCTTCCAGTAATTGTTCCAGCTAGAGTCTTATCTCCTGCCTTCTTGGCCCAATGAGAATGTACCCTTCCCCTAAAGTCTTACCGTGGAAGTGAACATACAGTGTACATTGCTCAAGATTGCCTGTAGCACTAGGTCCTTGAATACGTAGTATATGTACTTTCAGCATAACAAAATGTTTTAGAGATTGCTTTAGAAATCATAATTTTTGTGAAGCCTTTGCTCCATTTGTTTAGTTTTTTTTTTAAAACATTCAAGATAATGATTTGGTTGCACATTTCAAATCTAAAGCTCAGTGGTCAATACCTTCTAATCCTACCCTGTTCAAAATGAAAAGCAATTTATAATTTGCCATGTTTCTGGACATGGTGCAAATAAGTTTGTCATTTATGTAATGTGTACCTTTTTTACTGTGTAATTCACATAGTAACACAAGTATTGGATCTATTTGAGGGAGAGAAAAAAAAACTGAAACTGTTGCAGTGAGATTGTAAAACAATGTAAAAGCAATGCTTCAAAACTACTGAAACCTTCTTGTTTAAGTAGTTGGGGATGGTTGTGCCTTGTCATTATTGAAGCAAGATTATTAACTACATCAAAGTTGCTAATATCTTGCTTAAGAAAATTGTACTGTTCATATCCATTTGGCAATTTAGTCTAGTAGAAGGTTTATGATTTGTAGATTAAGAAACAGTTTATCCACATCCATTCATCCATTCATCCATCCATTAGCTATACCGCTTATCCTTTGCAGGGTCGCGGAGGGGCTGGAGCCTATCCCAGCCGACACAGGGCGAGAGGCGGGGTACACCCTGGACAGGTCGCCAGTCTATCACAGGGCCGACACATAAGGAAAGACAACAACTCACTCACATTCACACCTACGGGCAATTTAGAGTCACTAATTAACCTGCATGTTTTTGGACTGTGGGAGGAAACCAGAGTACCCGGAGGAAACCCACACAAACACAGGGAGAACACACATGCTCCACACAAAAAGACCATTGGGTCAGGTGGGGATTTAACCCAGGACCATCTTGCTGTGAGGCAACAGTGCTAACCACTGAGCCTCCATGCTGCCCTGTTTTGTAATCTGTGGGATACATTTTTTTGAAATGTTTTCATATTCTTATTTTGTCCCACAGTTACCTGAGAGACATCATAACTATTTTTAAATGACTTGGTTTCACCCCAGAGTACGTCTTAGACAAGAGTAAGCCTCATTGCTACTTTAGATTTGTGCCAAGATCTGAATGTGATCCCACGCTCACGTGAAAAGAGGTAATTTTCTTCCACACCATGTTAAATGTTATGTTTTACCCCATGTTCTCCATATCTCTGTTTTCCCAAGACAGGAAAAGTAGAGTGGAGTACATGACATTACTGAGAATGGGCCTCACCTGTCAGTGAAAAGGCAGCCATGAAAGAGCACAACTCATAGACATAGGGATTGCGTTTCTCCAGATGGTTTATCACCTCCGCCTCGGACCTGACTCTTGACAGGAGCGGAAAGGTGAAGCAGGATGTTCTTATTTACAGTACCTTCGACGGGGAGCAGCCAAGCACAGTTGTTGCACTAATATAGGAAAACAGTCTGCAGCACATCCACACACCATGGGGTACCCAGAGGAGACTCTAATAGGATTATTTACATTGATATAAAAAGCACCACGTCCTGTTTCTAAAGTTAAAAATAAACAATCTGAGCTTCTATCACCACACACACACACACATACAGACAAAACACCTAAATAGACATAAATGCCTTCAAATTAGATACAGTACATTGATACATACATACATAAAGTGCTATAGTTAACTATTGGCAGAATTTGTCTGACTTTGTCACAGGGTCATGTTTACACCTTATTTCTCTTGAAGGTGTTTAGCGGAATTAAGTGAAGTCTCTTTGACATTTTCTATATAGTAAACAATGTTTGTGATATTTGCGTTTATTTTTAAAAAGAATTGTAGATGTCAAACGCAATATGTAACGACAATGTTGTTAATAAATTGTCAACTCATTGACAAGAGGATCTCTATAAAAAGAAAAAGAAAAAAATACACCAGAGAGGTTAGTGTTCTCTGTCACTGTATAGTGCTGAGAAAGTGACGTTGCATCCTTCCTCTGTTTTTCTCTATAAAGCTACCCTGCCGCGTGGACTCAGCACTGCTGTAAAGAGGCGGGATGGGATTTTTTTTCCCAGTTGTGCATGAGTCAGGCCACACAGCCTCTGTAAAATAAGTAGATGGATGATCTGGTTTGATCTGTAGTTTATCGTATACTGAAGGAAAAAAACTGCCAGAGGGGAAAATTATTTTTCAGGCCCTTGAGTTCTGGAGAGGAAGAATAGTTTTCAAACATAGGCGGCGCGTTTGTGAAAATTCCATTCACTTAAGTCTGGAGTGGGAGAGGAAAACGTTGCGCTATAGCACCTGCCCTGAGTTTTCAGTTGCAAATTCTCTGACGTTGAGGCAAGACAGCGCAGGAGAGCTCCCCTGCGAACGGACCATGGAATACGTAGAAGACTGAGGATTTTGTTTGAATCAAGAACGCTCATTTTATTTTTTCCCCCGTGCTCATTGAATACATTTTTTTACTGAAGACTACTACTGCCTGGGAGCCTATTTTTAATTTGTATTTTGGAGTTATTGTTTATGTGAAAGAGAATGGCCCCATTTAACTGCCTTAAAATGACCGTTGTCATTTTTCATTGCATCACATCTATAAGTGGTAAGATAAAGACAATTGTATTTAAATTATGAACACCACAAAGTAAATAACGAAGGATGGGTTTTGTAAAGATGCAGTTAGCCAGTGTATATTTTAAGGGGTTTATTAAAATGAAACTGTTTATTGTTAAGAAGGTGTTACTTGGCTTTGGATTATATCAATGTCTATTTTTAATACGCTCCAGTCTCTATTTAACTCTCCGATTGATGCTGTGATTTAAATTGCCACTAGGAGTAGTATCTTCCCACTGAAGTAGTCATTATCTGCAGTTATAAGCTATAGAAGCTGAGACGAAAGCAGTGTTGACGAATTGTAACAGATATTGCGACTTGCATTGGTAATGATCAGACATTCACATTACTTTGTCAGTGAGTTTATTGACATTGACTATATTTTAATCAGACGTCCCTGTGGCTATCGATTATGCATTTGTCTTGCACTTGCTTTGCATGGGGAGGTATAGGACTTTTTGTCACTTGAATTGTATTTATTTCAGAAGCACTGTTTAAAAACGTGTAAAAAATTATTTATTCCAGCGATTGTTATATCTGAACATTCCGTTATGGAAGTTTGCTTAACATTTTGAGAATAGAAAGCGTTCCATTTCGCAGTACCATTGTTATCACTTGGCAGCTTTATTATCATAATACCGCCTCTCAAACCAAAATAGTGTATAAAGGTGGATGCTCCTCCACAATGTCCCTTGTCCTGTGCGCCACAGACATTTTTCTCCTCCTCCCCAAGTCCAAATAAACAGCTCATCCAAACAGAGGAAACACGACCACTTTGTCACAGTCTCTCTAGTTTTGTATGGTTTTGTCTTCAATGCCAAGTAGATTTCCATCACTGTCCACAGACTCTAGGCGTGGGAACGACACAAGGAGGAAGGGGGCGCAGAGGCAAGAGGCAGCTTAGAATTGTTCTGGTCAGTAGAGGTCACGGAAATGTGACACTTTACCTGAGTAAAGGCTTCTTCCCGTAGTTCCACTCACATACAACCATGTCAGTTCCCCACTTCAAGACAATGGCGGGGAGGAAGAGGGGAGCCTTTTGCTTTGTATCTCACGGCTTTCTGGTATAACCACTAGTTATTAATAGTAGGATCTGTATTAAATTCTAGGTGTCGCAGATATTTTTGAAAAAGTTTGAAGTTTATCATCCTATTTTGTGCTGTCATTACAGTAGGTAGAAGTAATAAAGGTTATATACTTTATTAATTATTAATAAAAATACAATTCTTAATGACATTTCATTATGATTATGTATTTATATTGTGTATTCCTTCAAACTATCAGGTGGATTATTAAGGAATGATTTGCCCAAAAGATACCTCATTTTATTATTATCAGATTAGCAGATTTCTAGCTTTGAATGAAATATGTGGCTACTTCTGATTTAGGGCCACATGGATCCAGCTCCTTTTGCTTTGCAGCCTGATGGCACAATCTCAGACCTGATGGCTCAGCCTGCAGTTTAGGGCTTTCTTGTAGATGTCCTCTCACAGAAACAGGATTATTTTTCAAACTTTCTATTACAATGTGGAACAATTTGTGGGCTGTTGAGGTGTGTCAACTGTCACGTCAATGTTTGCTGATCATGTCATAGCTAAGACTGAGGTGTACTCTGAATGATTTTATAGCCCTATAGTATCTTTACCACTCCACCAAAGTTTAAAGATGAATATCCTTAAATTTTTGATTGCCCACATGCTTAGATGCAATGTTTCAGTGGTGACAGACCAGTGGTTTACACTTGGTCAAATGATTCAATAACATTTAGTTGAGTGGTGGTCAAATCCATAAAAAGGAGCATTTAACAAAACTGCTCGTCATTCATAACTGAACAGATCTCAATTGCGGTGTAAGCCTTTCCTGTTGATTAGGCTAGGCACAGAAATAAAAAACAAAAGCACCTGTCTTTGAGTCCGGGCCCAGTCATTTCAGTATAGAGTCAGAAACCCAATTGTTTCCCCGTTCGGCTTTACTAATTACTCCACTGCTTCGCATTCTTAATAAGTAACAGTTCAAACAGTCAGACCAGCATGGTCCAGTGTACCTTTTAAAGCCATGGGTTTCTGCTAAATTGTTTCTAAATAGCTTATTTTCTTCTCCCCTCCCTGGGCACTTAAGATGAAGTAGAAAAAAGGAGTGATAGAGAGAGGTCAGCCAACTGCTAAAGGAGCTCAAGCCTAACTAGCAATATACACACATACATACACACACAGAGAAAGAGAGATACTCATCACACACAGTATCTCTCCCACTTTGCGAAGTGGGTGCCAACAGTAGCACAAGTACAGTGTTATTTTTGCAGTGAAATACTAACATGTCTTTTTGTGTTGGGTTATCCCCTGATATAAATCTTATGTGCAGGATGGATCTTTGGATTGGAATAACTTGGCAAGTCTTTTGTGGCATTAAGATGTTTTTATATTTAAAATCGTTTCTTATTGCTGTTCCTATCCTGGATGATAGCAGCATCCATTTGTGTAACACAACCACCTGACCCCCTTTGTATGATGTGTACCCTGTTCTGAGCCAGCAATATTATTTTCTATGAACCCTGCATGAGATTTTAATTTCAAGGAGCTTCTGTATGCTGGTTAGTCCTAATCTTACATGTTATGGAACAACAGTCAAGGGGGGGACATTGTAGGAATCTGGTTAGCATCGTCTTTTTATACTTTGCCATGCTCGATCCTATATCATCTCCAATAGCTGTGACCTCCCACCTGGGTCAGATGTTCATTTATTTAGCTTTGCAGGGGAGTCTGGGGCATTTAGACTGCTTCTCAGATGACTTATCTGACTAAAAAAGTCAGTCCCTCTAACTTGCCCTAACCTTCTAAGGGGAGTGGTTTCAGAAGGACCCAGTGTGAGAGTAGGTTCCAGCACATCGAGACCATACGGCGCAGCTAGAGTGCTAATGGCAAGCAACGTCTTGTTTTGGCAGGTGGTCCCTACTCTTGTCAAGGGTTTCAGTTCTGCTCTATAAATCCGCCACCAGGACATAGAGCCTCTTGTGAGTTTGTCTTACTGTTTGGCTGCCCTGACAGTCTCAACTTTTGCCACAACAAATGCCTTTCGAATAAGAATGTCAAAACTACATCGTGGCAGTGTTGTTGTACCGTCACACCGTTTGGTTAATTAGAGATCAATTGGCGGGATTCAAGCTAGCTTAGTTTAACTTTACAAAACCATTATTGGTAATTAACTCTGACAGGGGAAGTTTGGAAATTGATGAATGCATTTAATAAGTTAAGAATGTATTATGTATGAGCACTGTACACGTCTTGTAGTGCTTTATGTTGGAATTAAGATGGTAAATCTTTGACAATGCTTTTCTCTGGTCCTTATGAACTGGGGATGGACTAACATGATATAGCTTGTTATTTTGATCGATAGGCGAATGCAGACGTGGACCTATAGTTGTCAACCAATTGTCTTTGTTATTATACCTTAGGGCCTGCAACTGAATGTATGGTTAAAGAGTTACCTCAGCCACAGACCGTGTAGTCCAGTAGGTCAGGAAACCAAAGCAGTATGATGGGTGGCCCCTGACTGACTACCGCTAGTAGCTACTGTTCTGTATCCATGAACACATGGCAGCCAAGATGACTCACCAGCTTTTGACCCTTCTCTTTTGTGAAGGAGGTTCCCCCTCCTTTCACAATTTTTTTTTGTGGTGGGTTCTGGTGGTTAGAATTACAGAGAAATAGAGTAGCAAGGTTAAACAAGGGAGTCATTATGCTGCATTGTTGTTTTTGCCTTGAAGACCCCCAAAAAAGATTGTCTCTTCTTACTCCCGAGACAGTCTCAGTAGTGCAACGGGAAGGACAGGGAAGCACAGGGAGCTGCTGCGGACCAACCGCAGAAGGGCTGGGAATTCCGCACATTATGCTCAGCAGGTTCATGCTTGAGACTTGAGATTTCCTGTGCAGCCCAGTGAGTGTACAGGCATCTCCTAAAGTAATAATGGATTGTATTGCACAATATTACCCGTGGGATATTTTCAAAGTGTTGACCACTGAAAAGCTGCTGACACATAGAGTACATCACCTTGGCAGCGCACTGTTTATAATTTCTCTGACATGCCAAACCTTCTGGATCGGTGAATCATTCTTTCTACAATTAGTAGGGTAATGTCAGTACACTGCCTTGATCAACTCATACTAATTGGACAATGACAAAGTTTTGATATATATATATATCTTCATTGTTTAGAGGGTTTGTTCTTGCTTGTTCTTTCTGACTAAATATTTTTATTGTATTGCATTTTATATGTATTGTGCCAGGCTACAAAAAATTGCATAATAGAGCTTCTGCAAAAGTCTGCACTTCCTGGCAGATAAATGACCCAAATGTTTTCGAAAACACCATGTCAGTCTTTTGACTACTAAAAGTGAGCTAAATATGGAATCGATCTTCTCTTCTTCTTTTTCTTTCTCCCTCTTGACGTCTGTCTTGTTCTTATTGACTCCTAATGAAAACCAGCTTTGGTTCTTTCAGAGCCATCACAACAAGTACCTTTTTTATTTTTTGCATTTCAAGCCGTTCTGCTGGAGGAATGCAGCACACAGCTGCTGGGGCTGGCTTGCTGAGGTCAGCACTGGGCAGGCATCAGGGTTGGTGGGGGGTGGTGGTCCGGGACACGGATGCAGAAGGTAGAAGGACAGGGATGAGATGAGGGAGTCTCTTTAAGTGGGTTGCTGGTGGCCCCGGCACATCTTCCCATCTGTAGTAAGTTACTGAGGTGAACATGGGATAATGCACTCAGATATGCCTTTCCCACTAATGAGGTGCTAAGTCAGAGTGTTGTGTGTGTATGGTTATCTCTCTTCCAGAGATACAGAAAGCATACAGTAGAGATTGCTGCCCGAATATCACACATGTAAACAATGACAGTAATGGCCTTTTTTGTCTGCCAAAATCTCAACTACCAAGTTAACTTAGTCTGTTTAGGTTATCATTTCCATATATTTAAAATGCTTTAGCTTGAGCTGTGGTTAGGACCCTAGCACGATTAATGCAATGTCCATGAAACAGCTGTTAACAATTGGCGGCAAATTATAATAAATTCAGAAATCCTGTAGGACAGTTACACACAATTGATGTAATTCTTTTCTACAGCCGTTGGAAGCTGAACGATGGCAGCACACTTATTCCCTATGATAACCTTGGTCAGTTTAACAATGATGTTATTCCGTCCTGTGAGGAACTTGATATTTAGTGCCAACATTGGCATGGTCAGTTGATTGTCAGGCAACAGATGTTCGGATCTCCAAATTATAAAAGTGTGTGTGTGTCTTTGTGTTGCAGTGTGTTTGTGTGTGTGTGTGTGTGTGTGTGTGTGTGTGTGGGTGTGTGTGTGCGCAAGCGTGCGTGTCCGTAGGTTTGCAGTTTATTCATCAACAAGGGAATTAGGTCTAGCGGCTAGGTCTGTTGTTTTGCTGTGTGTTCTATGAAACAAACACTTTTTTTCCAGAGTAAATTAAACAAATCTGTTTGCCCAGCAACCATTCTGACCACACAATGACAGTACACAAGCTGCTAGGGGAGCTCAGTGAAAAGAAGGAAATCACTTATGGGACTGTCACACCTCCCGGACAGGACAGCTTAGAGAATGGCACAGCTTCCTATGCTGAGCACCATCAGAATGGCCTATCAACAGGTTCAGCTGGCTGTAGACCAAGCCGAGACGTTTAATCCTCGATAAATGTAATAATAGCATCCAGGGCCTCACCAAGGTCATTTGTGAAAGAAAAAGTAAATGTGCCCCCCAAAACAGATAGTTGCTGTTATATAACAGAGAATGAACGGATGAGAGCATACCCACAAAGCCAGATTGACTGATTGATCTGGAGGAAATGCTTGAGGACATGTTAGAATGGGCTCATCTGGGCCTGCCTGGTTCTCCCCAGTTCTAACTGGGCTGACCTCTCTGGCTGAGGGGCACAGCTGCTCCCTGTGTTCTCCTCCCCTCCACCTTCCCCTTTACTCCTACTCCACACATACACACAAGTTCACACATAGCTCATCAGTACCAGAGTGAACCGGTATCCATTCAGCAACCTGCCCTCCGCAGTGTGCGCCGGAAACACCCCCAGTCTCGACTCCCCCCTCTCACAGCGGAGGGCCAATTGCATAAGAGTGAGGGAGAGACCGGGACAAAGTGAATACACATGTACTGAGCTGGACTGGCTCGTGGGAGAAATCCAAACACATTTGTCACACTACTGTTTACCAATATAAGGTTAAACTGTGGTTAAACTCCATCATTAAATAGACATTGTAAAAGACGCATATGTTTGTTGTTAACATCTGCACTATACTAAGTGCCATGTACTTCTTTCCGTCTGTGTGTGTGTGTGTGTGTGTGTGTGTGTCTTCTGTAGGTCTGCCGGAAAGAGTGAACCTGCCTGCTCCTCTGCTGTTGCCCTTTGGCGACACACACCTTCTTCACAGTGGAAACCATCTCACACTCATTTGCCGGTATGCTGCACTTACTATGTTAATGTTAAGTGATACTTTCTTTGAACAAAATGTATCTATGATAATTGTAGAATAATGGACCTTTCTGGCTCAGGTGGGATCTTGTCATGTGTAGAATCTTGACCCTGCATGCGTTAGTGTTCCTCCTCTATGATGTAACCAAATGGAGCCGGTGCATGCCTTCACTCTCCCACAGCCTCTGTCTCCCTGGCCAGCTAAGCAGAGGGATCGGAAGCTGAAGAGTGGTCTTGATCTCTGGACTCCATCGTGGTTATATTAAGGACAGGTTTCAGTTAAGACCAAAGAAAAGGAGACTGCTAGCCAGGAACCATTGTGATATACTTGTATCAGTCTGTTCCAGTGAGCCCTTAGGCGTAAGGAGACCATAGTGTGTAGTGTACACATTTGTTAAGCATTTAGAGTGTCTTGCATCATTTTGTAGATACAGCAGGAATGCAAAACTCTGTGGACCTATCTAATGCAGTGCTTCCCTACAAGGCCATGTGCTAAGGAGTCTGCATGACACTGTCTTGTTTTCTGGCTTGGGATGATCGTTTTAAGTTGCTTGACCCATGATGTTGTAAGGCAAAGGCGATGGTATTTGAGATATGTTTGAAACTCCTCTGGGATCGTTTAATGAGAACTTTAGAATGGACACATTTTGGAAATATGTGTTATTTGAACACATCCTCCAAGAAAAGTGTATTCCCACGTGAAAGTCCCAAGTTATCCGATGACTACAGATTATTGGAATGGGCTTTCAAATACACCAAAACAAACATATTTTGAAGTCCAAAAGGAAGGAGCTGGCCACAGTCTTGACCTGGCAACCAGATCAAATAATGTCACCCTGGAATTTGTTAAGCGGATGTAGATACCGAAAGCAACTTGTCTCTTTGTTTTTCCAAGAACTGTTTCCTGTCTTTGAAGCTATGTATTATCTTCAGATGAAAACCCAAACTACAGATGCCAATTAAAGGTGGTGTGTCCTGGGCAAAGCATTTTGAACAGTATCATCCCTTACTAATGCAGTCACAGTTAACTTTATTGTTTGACTTATCAGTGTGAAATATATGTTGACTACATGAAAATATTACATTTCCACATGGTAGAAACTTAATTTTCACCGTTAAATTTGCGTGAAAGTTTGCGTTAAAACAGACCAAAACAGAAACAAAATAAGAACAAAGAACCTGTGTTGGATCAGAGGAGATAAGCAAATCAATTGTTAATAATTTGATATTACCTCTTGACTGTGCTTAGTGTGAAATGGCAAAACAAAGGAAATGTGTGGGTATGCTTTTTGGTCTCTGGTCTACAAAGTCGGTCTTTGTGGTCTTTCTAAATGTTGGTTAACAAATGGACGTCTTGATTAGGCTTTTCAACAATGACCTAGGAAAATTGCGCTAGGATTGCAACATTTAAAAAGTTGTCTGTAGCTGCGTTATGTGCCATAAGTTCTTCAGTGCCCTGTTTTGGATTTGGGATAAATCCTCCATAGTAATTGTTGGTGAGGAGTTCTAGAGTGAAAATTGGTGGTAACCTACATGCCATACGTTTGGCACTGGGGAGTGAAGTTAAAAACAAAGTGTAGATTCAGTAAGACTTAACATAGCCTAGGTTCTTAGAGCCTCTCTGTTTGTGCCAGGGGTTCAGCGGAGCTGCAGTGGAGCCTACCCCACCGGCGGCTGACCTCGGAGGAGGGAGTAAAGGTGGAGGACTGTGACCGAGGGGTCCACTCCCACTGCAGCAAGCTGCTGGTCCAACATCTCAATGCCAACGACACTGGCCTTTACAGCTGCCGGTACACCCACCATGCCCCAGAGCTGGGCAGCTCTACTTATCTCTATGTCAAAGGTGAGACCCAAATCTGCTCTGAATATGGTTTTATAGCAAGATAAACACTCGTCCTAGGTATTTGTGGACCTGATTGAGTATATATATATATATATATATATATATATATATAAATATATATATTTTATTATTTTTTATTTTTTTTATTTATTTTTTTTATTTCAAATCATTATTCCAAAGAGTTAAATCTTAAATACAAAATATGTGCTGACTGGTTACATAATCCTAATCTATAAAGATTATTTCAAAGCAAGTTGTTTGTTTTTCAGCCACAATTTAGTCAAGTGTGTTTGCATTGCAGCACCATAAGATCCAAAAAGTTCTTAGAAATGGCTTGGCACCTAAAATGGTTATGGCGTGAATTGAGGCAACAAATAAAAAAGCAGTTTGTTTGAAAAATGGCCGGGGCTTAGACACGGTCACTGAGCAGTCAGACTTCTTCCTGTTTGATGATGCAAAGTCCTGTTGGGAGCCAAAATACTAACTACAAACAATAAAGGGCTAAAGAAATGGCAGAAAATCTCTCCTACAACTACTTACTTAACAATAACATATGTGCACAGCTGTGTTAAAGTAGACAAATACTATTATTTTCTTGCAGTGAGTGGATTTAAAAGAGTTTTAGACTGTTTGAGACGTAATCATTTCAGCTCAGCTCTCCCCCCGACCGAGAGAGGAAGACACTTCTAGCGGAACTGAGAGGAGAGTGTCACTTCATGGGAAGCTCTGGTCATTTACTATTGTTTCCTTTTCAGGCTTCTGACTTGACTGTTACCAGTAATTCAGTACAGCAATACTTCACACTATAACCAATCTATGGTCTATTCATGTTACAATGAAACCAGTGGCTTTATAGAAATAATTTAAACATTTGCATTTAATGTGAGCAAATTTCAATATATATATATATTGATCAATATTATATATATATATATATATATAAAATTAAATGTTTTTGACTAAGTTAAATAGAGTACATGGTTTTGTCCATCCTAAATGTCCCTTGTCTAGTGGACAGAGCTGGTAGTGCTGCTGCCTGGTCATGCTTCCTGGTTAGATTACCATTGCCATGTTTAGTCTACCTTCTTTCTCTACAAAGCCCCCCAACTATTTATTAGAGCATTCTCCATGTTTGTTTTCCAAATAAGAGTGCCTTTATCAAACCAATACTTCTTGACCCGACACAAATCACTTAGTGTTTGTCTAGCCGTGAAGTTCCCATAGCAGGCGTGCTAAACATGTCTGCACAGTAGGAGGAAAAGAATGGAGACCTGATTGCTATATGATCTGTTTCATCACAAAGTGGGAACCAGCTGCTCTTGAAGATTTTTGTTTGATCTCCGTGTGGGATGGCCTGGCAATGCCCTGATGCAAATGCACTCTTAAATAACAGTCTGGGTGTTTAGACAGGATGTTCAAGTGATCGGTTTAACTTTGATTTATTGTGCAAAAGTAACCCCTCTGCTGTGTTTTTTTTTTAAGTATTGAAAGTCCTAATAGGCACATCTGTTTTGATGTCGGGCCATTTTTTTTATTCATTAACTTCTATCTTTTCTGACAACTGTGTCATACAGATCCACGCCATCCATTTGTGCGTCAGATTGAGACCACTCCAGACATTCTGATAACATACAGACATGACACCGTCCTTGAGATCCCCTGCACTACCACATCTCCTGACCTTACTGTAACCCTGGACGCGGTAAGCCATTGCTTTTGCAACAGTGCTGTATATTTAGACTTTGTGTGTGTTGCAAGTGGGACTTTCCCAAGAACCGATGGAAAATTAGAGGCAATTTCTCATCAAATGGTATGGAAATAAATTGACAGACGTGATTTTTGATTCTGTCTACGCGGAAAATTAACATTGACGTCACAAAGTCATCAAAACATCCCTGTCCGTGCCGTTTATGAAAATAACATATTGTCAATGCAGTTCCTTAGCACGTTGGGCGTGTCACAATTCTCACACTCTTCATACGGTGGGCGATTCAGGCATGTGGAATAGCACGGTAGACTGTGGCTACTTGGAGTGAAGCTCAGGGCCAGCGCTGGGAGTCATCCTGTCTGCTTCCCGTAAGAACAGGAAGGTGCTTCAAGACCCTTAGAATAGATTCTGTCTAAACGTATCTCCCGGCTCTGTTATAAACATCATGCCTAGAAGAGAGAGACCAATCATCATAAACTTTTTTTTTTATTGTCAATCATCCTTGTAAGGAAAAACAGCAAGACGCAAAATATTAGTTAAGGAAGACTTGGATTCATTTGGTCATTCAATTACTTTTATGTGTAATAGGTGAACCCCTCTCATGCACTACGTTATCTAATCATCCTGTTGGATCTGTAGCCTAGCATACTCCAGTGGTGGCAAACCTGCCCACCTCAAAAATGGATACCTGTGTTTGTGAGTGGTATCCAGTGGTTTGATTTATGGCTGTGTCTACAATGCCTTGCTGTGGACAAACATGTATTTTTCAGATGGCACAGATAGTGGTGTGTGTGCGACCTTCCTGCCATTGCAAGATCTACACTTGCATTCCTCCTTCCTGCTTCCTTCCTTCCTTCCCTCCTCTCTGAGCCTCACACAGTATTTGGCCTGAGAACAAACAGCAGCAGCAGGACCCGACCAAGCACATACATCCCTTTCAGAGTCAACAATATTCCATGCACCGTTGCGTGGGAAATCGCCATGATTTCTCTCCAAAAAAGTGGAAAAGCTAATTACACGTTGGTTCAAAACAGACATTTGTCCCCAGCTGAGTTCAGTTGCACATGACCTGTTAATCAAAGAGTGTTTGGCCTCATTATACCTAGAGTCTGGCTGGCTGAGCTAATCATGTCTCGCTTTACCAAAGATGTTTCAACAAGATGCCTCTCCCTGCGTGTGCCCTTCCACAGTCACCTCCATTATCAGAGGATGTAAAGCAGAATATGAAATGGGACCCAAAGGTGGGCTTCAGGATTCCTTTTGGTCCCTACACCAGTTACCAGTTTCTCACCTGTGCCACTGTAGTCAACGGCCAGTGGGTCCGCTTCAGGTACATCCCCCTTAGGCAAAGTGAGTCTTATCTTCTATTTCCTACATAAAAATAAATTACACATAAAATAATAATGCTGTCATACTTCAATATTGAGTGTCTTAGTTGAAACTCGTTTTGATAATCATTTGCATGTGTCCATTGTTCAGCTCGGTACATGGATAACTTGAAGATCACCCCAGACCGTGTCAAGGTGTTAGTTGGAGACACCCTCACCCTCAACTGCACAGCGGAGACCACATTCAATGGTCGAATCAACTTCACCTGGGAGTTCCCAAAGAGGAGTGTGAGTTTGGGGTCCATCCTCATCATCATCAATAGATGTCGCTCTGCTGTGTGCGATGGTTATTTACATGCTTCGTGTCCCACCTGTGTGTTCAGGTCGATCGCAGCCACCACTGTTATAAGTTCAGGAATAAACCATCTAACTTAATCATCACGTGGAAGACTTTGACGATCCCCAACATTACCACTGAGGACAGGGGACTGTACCGATGTATAGCAGACATTCCCCCCGATCACTCAGAGAATACTACTGCCAAGGTCATTGTCTTTGGTGAGTGTCTTGTGTTTCTCAGAGATAAGGCTAGACTATAGGTTTTTTGGCGCCCAGAGAAGGTCCAACTTCTGTAGTACTTCTGTGCTGTGTGGCGCTCTGATTGGTGAACTACTCCAATGTCTTATTTCAGAGCATCCGTTCCTCTACCTTTCATACAAGAATGAGCACGCTCGGCTCGTGTCCGTTTCTGAGGGGAAAAAGAAGGTGATGTTTGAACCAAAGATCAACGCACTGCCACCCCCAGACACCATCACATGGTAAGAAGTACCGTAAGAACTATTTTTCTTATGTTTGCTTATGTTTATTACTAGTTTATTGAGCCTGAAAATGTGTCACTTTCTTGTGTGCATTTTATCACAATGAATTGCCTCCCACTTGCAGGTATAAAGATGACACGCCCATTAATGAAAACAACACTTGCTACACCATATCCGGCTACAACCTCCTTGTCAGGGACGTGAATCAGAAGAATGCAGGGGTCTTCACTATCGCTGTGGGCAACCAGGCCAAAGGCCTTTTCAGAAATCTGACTTACACTCTGGTCGTCAAAAGTAAGCCCCATCATATCCGTGGTAATAACTGGTGAGCTTGAGGAAATGAAGCATTGCCCTAGGCTTTGGACAGGGGCAGTCTAAGGCTACATCAGCATTCTGGCATCCCGCCTCTAGGTCCAGAGTACTGGAGGGCAGGTATTGCCTCCAGTATGAGAGGAATTAGGGGACGTGTTGTTTCCAGGGCTGAATTGACGTAGTCTGGGCAGCTGGTGCTGATTATTGGGGCTCTTTTGAAGAGGCTTGGACCAGTGTGTAAACGCACTGGGTGCTCCGTTCTGCATGCAGACCCCGGTCGTTGCAACCCCTTTCAGACCCCAGACTTTATTTACATCCTCACCATGAGTATATACAGTCTGCCTGATGTAAACAACTTGTTCTGTACAGGGTTTAGGTAGAGCCGAGGGCATGCTGAGTCTGCCAACTATGTTATGATATCTACAGGCATTGTTTTGATGGCTGGTTATATCATGAGGACTGAGGGCCGTTAACACAGTACATTTTGTGAGCCTTTAATAGTGTTTGGAACTGTTTGCTGTTAGAACGCTGTCGAGCAGCACACGTGTCAGTCATGTTATTCTCTCAAGATGACTGTGGGTGGGAGGGACGGGGGTGGTGGGGGTGCATCGCAACTATTTCCACTGCATTCTTTGCACATTATCCAGGAATCCCTCTGTTGTGCCAGAGTGTAAATATCAGGCCCCTTCTGGCCTGTATCAACATTATTTATGGTTCTTAGCAGTCCCGCTGCGTTAAACATGCTATTATTGGAATGACAATAAATACAAATTTCGACGGAAGTAAACAGAATTATGGTTACAGAATAGGGGACGATTTCAAAGGTTATTCATCAAGTGTTGTAATGTGATCCAGATTACGATTATATTCCAGATAATGCAGACAGACAATTACAGTTACCTAGAGAGAGCCATATTGGCACGTCCAGTCCGCAGCCTCTCAGCCCCTCTCTCTGCAGCATTGGTCCTGAGGTGGCATCCTCCTTCAGCCTGGTTTTGATTACTGCACACCCTCCTTCCCCACATGGCCGATCCACTGACCTTAGTGTGGACCGAGACGCGAGGCAGGATCACTGTCTGACCCACGGCCTCCAAGCCCAGCACCTATTCCCCCTTCATGCCCTCAAACACATCAGGGCTCACATTTTGACAGACAGCTGGTGTTAGTGGCCCCGTTTTCATGGTCATCCATCTTCATTGTCATCCCTGGTTACACTTTTCTGTTTTTCTGGGGTTGTCTCAATGTGAGGTGGGCTGTGAAATGGCTGATGCCATACATTGTCTTACCTCTGTTTTGGTGTGTGTGTGTGTCTGTCTGTTCATGTGTGTGTGTGTGTGTCTTTCGCCCACAGCACAGCCAGTGATTTCAGAGGAAGGTGTGGCCACTACAGACGTGCAACCCTACATGTTTGGCAATCAGCACCAGCTGACCTGCACGTCTTATGGCGTACCAATGCCTACCGTCACATGGCTTTGGCAGCCATGTTTACCAGACCCCACCCTCACAGAGTGAGTCACTGTCCCTTCACATGGTTATTCTGAAATAAAGTGTATCGAAAGAAAAATAATCCTACTTAAATTAAGCACTATTTACTATACATACCCATATGTATGTATTTATTTTAAGATTAGATAAGGGTTCCAAAAACTCAAAAACTTGGATGGATGTTAAACATATCTGGTTGTAAGCATAATAATTTTTGTGGTCATGGGATCTGAGTCACATAATTAATTCATACTGAAACTGAAAGTATTAACTGCCACGTTTAGAGACTGGAGGAGAGTCATAGGGAAGGTTGGGTTTTCTCATTGTGGAGTCAAGGTATACTTTGTGCTTTGGAGGCCTAATCTATACACCTTCAGTTGTATTCTAATATGTTGACGCTGAAAGAATGAACATAGTTAGAACACTCGTAGACTATCATTGTCAATTCTTGTACACATTCTCTATACAAGAGGCAACGTACCGTTATGGAGTTAGAGCCAGGAATAATGTACATACCCAAGACTCCTGCTCTGAAAACAGGCCAGTAGTTGTGTGGCCTAAATTATGGAAAATAGTATAGATCAAAGACAAGTAGTCCCAGATAACTCCTTCCTTATATGTGGCCACTGGCTTGGTGAATGGAGGTAAAAGCGATGCTGGGTCAATATATTAGCCTTAGATTCCCCCAGGCCATGGTGGGGCTAAACAGCACAGAAGGAATAAGTGACTCTGCAGAAATGTCGGCCTGCTAGTGGTCCTTTATGAACAAGATGAACATTCCCTGGGAGTGAGAGCCAGGGGTCCTGCTGCTATGTAAGATCAGGAAAACAATGGGCCATTAGCACTGGGTTATCAGGAGCCAACACCACTAAGAAAACAGCGCTCAGGACCAGGCACAATGGAGGACCTAAATTATGTTACACTTCAGCCGGTGTGCAACTTGACGGGTGCCTCTGTTAATTATCCATAATTATCCTTGCTTAAGAAAACACCCCTCGTTGCCAAATGTACAACCGAAATAATGGCAGTGGGGTCAACGGTGTCAGAGTGCCCCATTCTGCGCTAAAGATAATCAGGGCTGGCACTGGAAACAGTGGCTCATAAACGATCGGGCTGAAGTGGCCTGTTTTCTTCACCATTTAATGAGACGGACAGTCTTACTCTGAAGGATTGCCACAGCGCGGTGGGAGGTGGATTGAGCCAAATGTTTGTTATACACAGTTCCGACAGCTTTGAGGGCCTGCCACTACAAATGGTACACTTACCCCACAGGGATCACGCCTCGTCTAAATCACAGGCCTTTATGGGAGGGGGAAGAGTCCCGTCTCTGATTAGTATCTCCGGGGGTCAGAGGGTGACGAGGGTATGGGGAGCAGAGCGGGAAGTGGATTGATAGGAGGGGGACTGGATGGCTGCAGAGGTATGGGGGGGGGAGAACTTCATTATCAGCACGGTGAGAACTTATCAGCTGTCCCTTGTTGGCCCGCCAAGGTCTGGAGATCAGCCTTATCTCCTCTGGCCAGAGCAGAGGAGGGCTTCCTGTACGAGGTGACGCAGAGCACAGCCCTTCCTGTCACGCTGCCGCTTCCTCCGCTACCTCGGCTCTCATTAGGCTGTGTGTTCCCCACCACAGGCAGACGGGAGGGAGGGAGAGAGAGAAGGGAGGGAGAGAAGGGAGGAAGGGAGAGAAGGGAGGGAGGGAGAGAAGAAGGGAGGACAGGGAGTCCAAGGGTTTTGTCTGGCTTTAACAACCAAGAGCCTCTTTCACTGGCCTCAACCCAGAGCCCTTGGTTTAATGGACACTAATGACTAGACGCAACCTCTGGGAGCTGAATGACTAGTCTGGTCCATTCATGGTGTTGTTGGCTTGTTGGTCAGGCACCCAAGCATGAAAGTTGCAATGTTTTTATTTAATGTATTGAAATGATTTAGTGCCTTTTTCTGAAGACAGAGACAACTGTAGCTTTGGGAGAATTGTTTCTACAATGCTGGTTGTCCAATTGGCTAATTATATACAACTGTCCTACAGGTGCAAGCTCTATACGGAACCAATTCCAGTCCAGATAGACACCAAAGGAAATTACTCACACAACTTGATCGAGGGCATCAACAGCAAACTTGAGCTTGTTAAAGGAAAGAACAAGGTAGGTATAGATATGTCCACTTTATTATGGGCTAGTGATGAGTAGAGTTGTCTGAACAATTAGTAAATCTGTGTTAAAATTGGTCTCGTGTTTAAGATTTGATTATATCAATTTACCATATGTAGACTTGTGTTGTAAACGGAATCCTACTGGTTAAACCATAGAAGTAAGAGCCTGCAGCCATTTAAAAGCTAGCACAGTCTTCTGATACAGTGTAGATGGAGCAAACAGACCATCATATCTGACATGATTGGCTTTTGATGGAAAGGGGCCCATTAAGAGAGTAAGACCTCTGCCAGGATAAGTGTTTTTGCTCTTTCCCTGGCCTGCTCTCTCGTGAAGCATCTCCTCTGTAACTGACAGACACAGTTCATTTCACCCTGCCTGGATGAAATACGTTCTTTAAATGCACCAGTGGTTGCTCAATAGGAAGTAGGCCAGAAGATGAAGAAGTTGCAGCTCCAGTTTTCAACAATGTGAGAGAGAACAAGCTTTTTTATTTGTCTATTGGAGAATTACAAACTGTGCATGCCTCATTAATAACACAATAGCCTTCTAGCTTAAGGCATGCGTGTTACTTTTTATAGGTTATCTGCGTGCCACTGACCTGGGAAGATGAGCTATGATACACCTGGAAAAAACATTATAATTGTGTTATTGCCGTTATGGATTACCAAATTACCAAATTAATTGAATCAATAGAATAGAATAGAAGGTAGGAAAATTGTCTTTGCATTAAAAACAAGCTATATATGGACACAACATTACAAGAAGACAGAACATACCCAACGGTCATGTGCAGAAGTTGATCAAATCTAAATGTATTAAATCTACAACATACAGCTTCCATAATATAGTTTTATTAGTGGTGTTTGTTGATTAAATTAATTGCACTAGGTACAAAGCATCCCTTCTATATGTTTTTGCTCATCTGAGGTGATCTATAGCATTGTCCTGAGAGCAACACCTCAAATACAGTATTAATGGGATGTTCAGTGTTCACTGATAATAGACAGAGCTTGTATGCCTATGCATAGTTACAAACTTGACAATAGAGTTTACTTTTCAATCAATCCCTTCTCCTTACAGGCTGACATCAATGCTATTCAAATACCGAAGCATGCGATACAATCGGGAGACTGTTTAGTGGAGACATTATCTAACCATCCAAACATAATTTATTTCATGGGCAAGGCCTAACTGCCTCTCCTTAAACTCATCTGTAAAATTAGGGTAAAGCAGCTCTTCCAACACAATCGGTGAAATTGGAGCATAAATCCACCAGTCTGCGTTTCAACAGCAAAGGAAAACCATTGGTCATAAAAATGGAGCTTATCAGTCACTACACAAACACAGACCCTGCCCTATTAAACCCCATTAGGTTACTCTTTGTACGCTTTTCCGTGGTGCTGATTTATGGTATTTTTCTTGCCTTTCATATGGTTGATGGAATCTTGAGTCATATTAATTGTATGAGTTCCTAATAATGGGAACTTTGGCCATATTTAAAGGGCATAAGCGCTTAATCTGTGATTGACATGAATGGCTAGGCAGTTCTTATTTACAAGCGCTTGTGGCCAAAGCGCCGGTGCTTTATAGAGGTAAGGACTAAGGGTCAGTGATAACAAGCGCTGGTTTAAAAGAGAGGGATTTGTTGGGAGTGAATTCCTCTCTGTCACCCCACATAAATCGCTGTGGCCTGTGAACATGAGTGTGGTCAGGGCACGGCCTCCAAGAGGCTCACAGAAAGACAGAGAGAGGGACCAGCTTTGGTCACAATAGCAGTGGTGGGCGGAAAGGGGGTCCCAAGCTCAGGGTCACAGTTCGTCTGGTCAGGTCAACACTAAGGAACCGTACGCACTTGTTGAAAGGACTGTTTTCAGTTCAAGTTACATCATAGTAAGTAATGGCCGTAATTTGACACTACTTGGCCTCAGTATTGGTACTTTGACAAATGCCATAACAGCTGCAAGTTGACAACTTATAGTAACTTGTAATAGCTTTACTTTTCTATCACAGCATGTCTGCAAGCTCTCATTGTGCTGTCTTGGACATTATGAACCATTAAAATATGACTCAGTTTCATGGCTGGTTGGGAGGATGTGTGCACTCACATATTTTGTGGACGACTGAAGACAGAGTGTCGGTCAAAGCACGATAGACCCCAGAAACCCATATGATTTACCGCAGTGTACACCTAGACAATACACCCACTGCATTCGGCATCTTTGATGTATTGGGCTGCACTGAAAACAGATGTCATTCTGAACACAAAACAGAACCCCATGTGATCTGGACCTGTGCCCAAACCCATACTTATTATTTGTGTCTAATTAAGCCATTCAAATGGATTCCAGTTGAATGGTGACAAAAACAAGCGTGGCATTGTAAAGGCACCTCAGGAAATGACATGGAACCCAGTCGCTCCTTCTGTAGAGCTGAGCTCAGGGAGACACAGTGCACTTTCAAAGTCCAGATGTATCCTTCCATTAATGTGAGGCACTGGAGAGTGTAAAACCGGCCAGACTTTTTTGCAGAACCTGTTTCAATGAGGATCAACTTTAACCAACCACAGCACTGTATAATGTATGGATTCTGTACTACCTAATTATTCTCATGACCTGGACAGGAGTGATAATACTTCATTTCTTTCTGTTTAGACTGTATGTACCCTGGTGGTAAAAGCTGCCGTTGTGTCAGGGATCTACTCGTGTGCAGCGCAGAATAATCTTGGCACCAGAACTCTGAGGACACACTTCTATGTGGATGGTAAGTGTGTACAGCCCTACAGAGATCGAGGAGGCAACTGAAAGACCAGCACGATATTTTTAACCAGCACAGTCAAATTACAAGTAGAAATGCTCTGCTGGTTTTTATTTTAAAAGCCAGGCATACCGCGCCGTACATTAACTTTCTTTCAAATGACCTACACATATGCACTGTAATGAATCGCTCCATGCTAGAGCAAGAACGCAGATTGTACTGTGCAATAAAGAGACCAGAGGGGGGGCATTAATTGAAACCATCTTCCTGCCGAGTAGAGGGCTTCGGGACGAACGCGAGGCAAACTTGTCCGGAGCCATATGGTACAGTCTAATGGCGCAGCTTTGGAAAAAAGAATTCTCTGAACAAATCAGCTCACTCAAATACCGGCAGGTCATTTCTCTTGTGCTTAACCATGCTGCTGTGTGAATCACTTTTTATATGCATTTGAGCACTGCCAAATGTTCTCCAACTTAAATACCCACTGAGTTGGTTACGTAAGTACTGGAAGGATAGGCTGTCAGAGCATTGCTGAAGGGAGCAACGAGTCTGTTTGAACCCTCAGTGATCAGAGTAAAGTCGGAAAAGGTAAAAGATTAGGTGGCCGTGTGATTAGAGCTATGACAGCATGCCAAGAATAAAGGTTTTCACCGCGAAGTGCAAGAGAAATCCCAAGAGCAAGCAGATGTGGAGGTGCAGATGACGCGGAACACTGGAATGCCTTAAAGGCGGACAGGACTGGAATATAGCAGCTGTCCGTTTTTACGGAACACAGAATGCTTTTCCGTGTTCTGAACAAACAAGCGCAGTCTGGCTCCCTCGGGGCCGGCCCGAGCTGTGTTCCTATTGGATGACTGCAGGCTCGCCGTCAGCACCGCCGTCCACCGGCAACGTGCTTCCAATTAACAGGGATGGAACAGGAAATAACTGACAATCCGACTTTGCTGACCTCACGATGAGGAAAATCAAGTTCAGATTCTGCCCAAAATAGAACAGTTGTGGTATGCTGCATTGATGTGCATCTTTTTTTTTACAAGGCCAGCCTCAAATGATTTTGCATGTAATGGCGGAGGAGAGGATGAATGTCAAAAAAAATATATAAAAAGGGGCTATCTTTTCATACCTTTGGTCAAACCTAATGCATATTTCTCCTGTGCCTTGTCACTTCAGATCACGCTCAGCAAATAGCCATCAATCCCCAGACAGCCATCGAGGGCGACGACATCACTCTGACCTGCCAGGCCACTCGGTACCTGTACACGGATCTGCAGTGGTACAACCCCCAGAACCGCACGGTCAGAGCCAACGTCTCGGCCCTCCAGCTTGGCAACTACTCCATATCGCTGTCCCTGACCCTGAGCAACGTGTCCAGGAACCACACGGAGGGCTACCAGTGCCGGGCCTACAACCACCACAACAAGAGGGTCATATACAAGACACCCATGCTGACTGTGAATGGTGAGTATGAGCAGAATATTAGGAAAGTGCACTGTGTTTATTTATTTTTCTTAACCAGACAGTGTTACATGTTATGATCAGCGGCGTCTCACTACCACTGGGATAGCATTACTGCACAGTTGCAAAAACCTTAATATGATGAGTCAAACTAGGCAATTTGTAATATGTGCTGCGGAAGTCAATTATATTCTGACAAATTAACTATGTGTGTGTGTGTGTGTGTGTGTGTGTGTGTGTGTGTGTGTGTGTGCGCGTGTTACTTCATTGACACAGAGAGGAAACGCCCCTGGCTCAGTCAGAATCTGACCAATCAGGACGTGAACAGCAGCAGCACCCTGACGTTAGCCTGCTTTGCCCTGGGGGTGCCGCGACCTTACGTCACCTGGTACAAAAACAACGTCCCTGTCGAGGAGGGCCCAGGTAATGGCTGTTGGGACTCACATACCACAGAGACGGTTATGATTCGGAAGACGTTCCAGTAACTGATGTAACCACTGCAGAGCTGTGACTGTTCAATCATACTCGTTTGCCTGTGTTTGCCGCAGGCATCACCCTGAGAGACGACGGGGTTCTGACCATTGAGAGGGTCAAGAAAGACGACGAGGGTTTGTACGAGTGTTTAGCGAGCAACAACGAGGGAACCGTGAAAACAAGTGCCGTTGTCACCGTTGTTGGTGAGTGTCTGTGCCGTCGCTCCCCTTTTCACAGATGGCTGGAGATGATTCGGTCAACTCAAACTACTTGTTTTGTACCGCTTTTTCAAAACTAGAACCAGGCTAAAATGTTTTCTTTAGTCTGACCAGTTCCTAAAATTAGACTAACTGAACTGAGTTCCCAGAATTTTTTTCGAAGGGCAGGATCGTTAATGAATGCCTGTTTTACTGTAAAAACATAATTAATAGTAGTGAATGTAGTCAAATTAACAAACAATGAAGTGACCTTAATTTACATAAATGACCAATTACAATGTTCAAATAAGTTCTCAAATGAAAGTAAGTAGTATCAAAAGACAAGAAAACTAAATATACAATTAGTAAGATTTAATGGTCAAGGCACTGAAGATTATAACAAAATCTGAAATAGCTTCCAAAAACAACAATAAAAAATATATTAAAATAATTGCAGTAACACTTCCTGGGGTCCTTGGCAAGTGGTCGGTGTCCTGGCCAGTTGTAAAAGGTTTTTTAATGGTCCAACACTGGTTTGTGTTATCAGTCCTGTTACGGTACGTTGAGCCCATCAGGGCCCAGGCATAACCAACGTCAATCTACGCAGCATGGCCGGACCCAAAACTCTGACTAATCAGAAAACTCTCACAGGCTGTCTCATCAGACATGCTTGTGATTTTTGCTCACCACTACAAATAGCATTGGCTAGACTTCTGTATTGAAAGTGTCCCCAGAGATGGAGGCTGGGACTGCCAGGAATGCCCGGAGAATTCTTTGCTGCGTTTTATGATGAAGGCCCTGTATCAGGGTCTCTGCCCGGGGGACGTGACCTTTGAGCAGTGCTAAGAGGTCCTTTAATGACTGTGGCCACGTCCACTAGATGGGTCCAATCCAAGAACAAAAATAACACAGGCTGCTGGGGAGAGAGAGGGAGAGAGAGAGTGAGAGAGAGAGAGAGAGAGAGAGAGAGAGAGAGAGAGAGAGAAGAGAGAGAGAGTGGTAAGAGGTCCCTGGGGCAGCAACCATGGAGGTTATCTAACTAGTCCTGGCACCAAAATGGATTGCAGTTCCATGCAAGGCCAATTTCCCTAATGTCCTAGTGTCAGTATCATTCATTCCATCTTCACACAGATATACTCTCAAAGTGTGTGTGTGGGTGTGTGTATGTGTGTGTGTCGGAGTGTTCTTCTGTTGTATTTAATACATGGATCACATGAGATGAGAGCCACTCACAAATTCCAGCAGCTTTATGGGGTATGAGCTTACAGCAATGACTGTAGACTTGGATTGTTGAGAAAATAAATGTTCATGGTGAATTGGAAACCGGCAAGCATAGATAGACCAAACAAACACATAGTGAAGAATAAGTTGCTTTTCCAAATATCTTGCAAAAGCGGCAGGGAAACAAATAACTGTCAGAACAAAGTACCATAGCATTGCATAACGAGACCTTGTTCTCATTCACAAGTATTTTGTGCCAGTAAAGTAAGTGTATATCAACATACTAATTTAGGCTCAACATGCTCATTCTAAGCTCAGACTTCCATACAGACTGTTGTACATAAAAAATAAACTGTTGTAAGGCTTCAATTCAATAATTATCTTCAAATCTTACACATTTACTGTGTGTGTTATCTAGCTTTGTCAATAATAACATAACACAAAGCAGATGAAGTAGGGCAGGATGTTTTACAGTTTCTGTGCATGTATGTTTTATCTCTTTCAAATCTCTTTGTGTTGTTGTTGTTTATTTAAGAGTTACATTAATTCAGTTGTCTGAGGCAGTTCCATTCTCTAGTGGTTGGTGGTTGGACCTTACATCGTACCCTTTAGCAGACTATGACAGTTGTTAGGAAATAATGAATAAGCCACTGTTACCCTATGTCTTGGTGGACTGTTATTGTTGGTAAACAGTTTGTGTTTGTTGTCTGTTTCCAGGGGATGAAGGGAAGCCCAACATTGAGGTGATCATCCTGGTGTGTACGGGAGCAGCGGCCACCTTCCTCTGGCTCATGCTCATCCTCTTCATCCGCAAGCTGAGGAAGGTAAACAAATTAAATCTTTATAAATGGGTTTGCACGTATTCGCTCCCATTCAAATCTGGGCGTGATGCCTCCATTAAATGAGACGTTCTACTGTTTTTTCTACTTTGTACTTTATTTTCCTATGTCAGCATTGAACAAACTAATGAACTTCCTTTTCTCTGAAAAACCAAGACAGGGTCACTTCTTAAGAAATATGATTATTAATCACATTTTAGGGATTTTTAAGGAACTATTTAAAAGTTTAAGGATGCCACCTCGTTAGAGCTTACTCAGTTTATGCAATTACAATTGTGTGTTCTGAACTCTTTAGAAGATACGAGAACACACAGCATGAAAACATGCAAGAAACTGTGTAACTCCTAATTGCTCTCTTCAACTGCTTTAAAATATTTTTTCCCCAATTGATCATATAAATAAGTTATGTAAATATGAAAACATATCTTTGTTCATATTTGTCATATCCTTCATTATGCTGACAGCATTATATTGATTTATGATATTATTGCATATTGATATATTCTCACCTTATCTCCCCAGCATCCAGCCAACTATAAGATGGGTCCCTCCATCATCATTGACCCAGATGAGTGTCCCCTGGATGAGCAATGTGAGCGCCTGCAGTACGATGGCAGCAAGTGGGAGTTTCCACGAGACCGCCTCAGACTGGGTGAGCAATCGCCGTATAGGCCAACCAAACGCTGCCGGCTCCAGTGTCACACTCCACGTGTGCATAACTCACCACGAGCTCAAGCCATGATCGCACACCTACCGTAGACACATGTAGGGGGTTCACCCTTCCCATGAGGTAAACGTCTTTTTAATGAGGTTGTCCACGTAGTCCAGGCTCCTCTTAAATGGCGTCCATATATAGGCTGAGTGATATAGCCAATGGATGGTATGTGACAGAGGTGTTGCCCCCTCTGAAGTGGGCGTGGTGGGTCATTACTCATCAGTGACCCGCTGCCCCGTCGTAACCATATCGTAAATATCCCCGAGAGCAGGCCCAGTGGTCAGAGCCCTGGCAGGTTGGTTTAATTACGAAGCCATAGCCCTCCTGACAGGGAGTTCAGGCCTGATTTATAGCTTCCCAGGGCAGGGCACCATCGTTTAGGCCCGTTCACCCAATACCCTCTCTTTCTTTTAGGCAAGACCTTGGGACACGGGGCCTTTGGAAAAGTGGTAGAGGCCTCTGCATTTGGGATTGATAAACTGTCTACCTGTAAAACGGTGGCCGTCAAAATGCTGAAAGGTAAGTTAACAATGTAGTCATCACTTTTGTTGAGAAATTGAAAATCTTCAAAAAATAAGACGTGTTCTTGTTGAATAACTTCAGTCTGCTCCCACCTGGTCAAATCTGTTAATAGCAGTGTGGAATGCTCACACCTCCATTTAGATAAGCCAACATTAAAACACTTTGTTCTTTCTGTAGCTGTACATCAGCTGAACTGCCATTGATTTGTGTACACTTACAGAGGTTTTTTTGTATATTATTTTGGGTTTAAGAGCTAGAGAAGCACATGTGCCGGAAATGAACAATTGTGTTTGGCTTTTGGTTCAAAGCCTGCTGTGTGATGGCTGTTCCTCATGCTATAGATTTTGGAAAAAGAGGCTTAGAACTTGGTGTTCTTGATGACAATGAGAATCTGCAGATTTGGAAGCCTAGCACCAAACTGCAGGTGATGCAGAGTTCAAAAGTTTAAAGTTCTATAGTTAAAAAAAACTAGGGATATTTTTTGATAGTAGCACAGATTCACGGATACGCAAGTGAAAGCAACATTCTTCATTTTTGATTTATGGCACCCATAATTCAGCAACATGTCCTAAATTCCTCTAAATCTGGAATGTTAAATTGTTAGAATTAAAAGCCATAAGAGCCATGTATTGAGTAACACTGTCTGATGTGGTTAAACTACATTTATTTTCTGCACTGTTGGAGAGGTATTCTGTGTTGTGGCGCAAATGACCACCGGTGAATGGTGAATTTGGGGAACAAATTATATACTTATGGCTGGTGGATATGATAATTAGTTAAAAAATATCTGTTACTTTCATAGTATTATTCTTAACGTTAGCATAAATCTCAAAGGAACAGGCTCCCTGCTGGAACGACTGCTGGCTGCTACTCACTCATTGCACCCTTAGTTAGACATAATGGAAAGCAACAGATTTCCTCAAACTGATTTAGTGGTTTTGGATTCCCTCATTGCCTCCACACTTCATGGTTACTAGTGGGATGACTGAATCCCACAAAGCAGAAGTACGGACCATTAATATTCATTTGTCATTTCTTATTTGTTTGTTTTTCAAATACAAGGCATTTTATGTATTTAACTGAACAAAACCATGCTTCTAAAGTTAGTGGAATCCCCATTTTCTTACTTGATGTCTGTGTGTTGACTATAACTGATTTTAAACACCTGGAACAAATGGGGTTTTCACATAAGGGAAAGTAAGTGCAACACGCCACATATTGCAAGAATTACCCTCCAACAGTGATGTATTAGTAAAGTGTTCGAGAGAAGTGCAGTTGAAAAGGTTGAATTATGTTTGATTATTAATCTTTAGGGATAATGCTTCTAAAAAGGATGAGTTACTTTGATGGTTTATAGAGGCAACACAGTCACATGTTTTAGGAAAACACATTTTTGTATCTTTCATAGTGACTTTTTGGCATGCTTAACCCAGATTCCATAGCAGAGAAAACTTATTTGAAATACTTGCTATGTTTTGGGAAATCTAAACATTGAAAGCTATTAAAAAATGTAGTTTGTAAGTGTGTTGCAATATTTGTTTTATGTGTTATTCAGTCCGAGTATATCTTTTATGAAAATAAAATACCCCTCATTCTGACCCAATTGTTTTTATGTCGGTAAATTACATGCAGTCGAAGAAGTTTTAACGTTTCTCATGAGGTTACCTTGTCTTGTAGGGAGAAGTATTAATTCTCTACCATAAACTTTGTACAAAATACAATCTGTCGTTTATTTGTGTCCTAAACTAGGTTAATCCCTAAAATACTATAAATCAGCTGGATTGATCTCAAGCAAAATGGAGGGTCAAAAAAAAAAAAAAAAAAATTCCAATGAAAATTTTAGAAGACCTTAACTCTTTTTTCTGTTAGATACCATCCGAGCTACAATAGAGACTCTTTTATCATCTTGTGTTATAACGTATGTTTTTACATCGTAACAGGAGGAGCTACCACAAATGAGCGTAAAGCTCTGATGTCTGAGCTGAAGATTCTGATCCACATTGGTCACCATTTAAACGTGGTGAACCTTCTGGGAGCCTGCACTAAGCCTGGAGGTGAGAGGCTGCTTAGACAGCGGGGAAGTTTTAAGATTTGATTTTCATGATTTTACAGGAGTTGAGTGAATAACTCTATTAAGTTTATTATTTACCTCAACTTAATCTCCTCCCCAGGTCCCCTGATGATGATAGTTGAGTTTTGCAAGTACGGAAATCTGTCCAACTACTTAAGGAGCAAGAGGGCTGATTTTATTGTCTACAAGGTATGTCACAAGGACATGTATTAAGATCAATGCTTCAACTCATATTTCCTGTCATTTATGTGTTTAGTGAATATGAAGTTAGTGAATAATATAGTGAAGTGAAAAAAATAAAACATAGCAAATCAGCAGTGGCTACACATCTGCTCTAACTACGTGTGTGTGTGTGTGTGTGTGTCGGTCAGGGCCAGGACGGTAAGGCCCTCACGTCGGGCTGCGAGCTGAGCGAACTAATGAAGCGCCGTCTGGAGAGTGTGGCTAGTACCGGAAGCTCCGCCAGCTCCGGCTTTGTCGAAGATAAGAGTTACTGCGACTCGGAGGAAGAGGAAGAAGGTAAAGGCCAAGCTGTCTTCCTTCCCTTAAGAACCTCCCCCTCTTTCCTCTTTACCTCCTCCCCCGCTCACCTCCACCCCACTCACTGGTTACTTAAGCCCCCCCTTCCCAATTGTTTTTCTCCTTGAATCAGATGCAACGTTTCCTCCTCCTGTTCACTAGCACAATCATCAAGGCGGGAGCCCCTGTTGCCCCGCTGGGCCAGAAGAGGCCTTTGTTTATTTCCTGTCCTGACCTGAGTTTTTGTCTGGTCCTGGACCTGGAACTGGGCCTGGTCCTGGCGCTGCAGCCATCTTGTCCCTGATGTGTTATTTCTGTTGTGATAAGCTATTTACTCAGGTGGACCGCTTGGAAGGACTCCTCTGAGTTCCTTCTCTTAGACCCCCGACCGACACATTGTACCATTAGGCACACGCTATACCTAGCATCTGAAATAATAACAATCTGTAATGGTTTTTAAAGAATGTTTTTTTTAGGTGTGTGTAGGTGGCTAGATGAACTATACGTGACAAAGTACATTTTTATAATGGCGTATTAGAGTCAGTGATTTATCAAGGACTTCACATGGTACATGGAGCTATGGATCATGCTGACTACTCCTGAACTTTCATTATGCTTTCTTTTCAAAATTGTTATAAATTATTCCCATTTAAAAAGATTTTTATCTTGATTGTTATTTTATGCTGGTGTTCCCTCAGAGCCTGAAGACTTGTACAAGAGAGTGCTGACGATGGAGGATTTGATTTGCTACAGTTTTCAAGTTGCAAAAGGCATGGAGTTCTTGGCTTCCCGCAAGGTATGCACAACTAACAAGCTGAAACTGTATCACAATCAAATTCTTTGCAATTACCAGAGGCCTCACATATTCAGGCACAGTTACCTGTTTATTTAGCTTGATGTGTTATATCTGGCAACATTTTGTCAGGATTTTTTTTTTTTAGCAAACTGTTGTTCTAAGCCTTTTGCTATTTCTCCCAAATCACTTTAAACTCATATACATGTTTGGTCACTCACAAGCCATGTCAGTGGATAGGTCTAATTTGAATACGCAGTAATTGCCATAAATTGGCCATTACAGAGAACGCATTTACCTGAGTATGAAACTAAATAATTTATACTAAAGCATCTCCAATGACTCTTCCATGTGTATGTATTTAAAGCCAGGATTAGAACAATAATCCAAATCTAAACTTTAAAAGCAGTATTTGTCAAAAACCCTTTCAACTTGAATGTCATGTTAATTACAGTTTTCTTATTTTCTTTAGTGCATTCACCGAGATCTAGCTGCTAGAAACATCCTGCTCTCTGAGAATAATGTTGTTAAGATCTGTGACTTTGGTCTGGCTAGAGACATCTACAAAGACCCAGACTATGTGCGCAAAGGAGATGTAAGTATGCTCAGCATAGTACACCAATATCTGCAGAGTTATTCAGCAGTTGGCCGTCATTTGTCACAGCAGTAGACCAACAGTTCTCACAATCCCAAATTAGATCACAATCCATTCAAAATAGTTTGGCTTCGTAAAAACCCATCAAGTGTGAATAAATGAAATAGTTCTGACTTTGTACTCTGTGTTTACGTGATAAATAGATGAAACCCCCTGCAGAAAAGATGTTTGGTTGCGCAACTGGGTTAAAGCATGTCACTTCCTCCCAATGCTCCAATCTGTCTTGCTTTCCTCAGATGTGACAGGCTGGTTATTGATAGTATTGATGAGTGGGGTGCTCACACAGGTGAGATGGGGAGGAGATACAGGTTTAAAGCAGGCTCTTATCTCCATCTCCCTTCACAGGCCAGACTGCCCCTCAAGTGGATGGCGCCAGAGGCCATCTTTGACAAGATCTACACCACTCAGAGTGATGTGTGGTCCTTTGGAGTTCTCATGTGGGAGATCTTCTCTTTGGGTAAGTGCTGAAGTCTTTCAGCCGAGTACTTAATAGTCTCTCTTACTTTCTCTTTTTCCTCTGTTTTGGTTGATAAACATTATTTTACACGTCTTTGCGATTCATGATTCAGCCTTTGGTGTAATTTGTTTGTGCTTGCTCTATTAACTAGCATTAGTGATAAAAGTCGAATCAAGGTTTGTTTTATTTTTGATGCTGAGAGATGAGAGACCTTCTGCGGTGGTAGCTAAGTGCTCACAGCTATCCAGCCTCTCCAGATGTAACTTACTTCTGCTGCTGGGCATTTGTGCCTTTGAGATGGCAATGATTTGCATTGTCAGCTTGAAAAACTATTCTCCTGCTGCTTTTGCAAAAACATTAGTGAACTTCAACTGTGAATTTTATCGCAGGCAAGGGCTATAAAAAAGAAAGAATACCATCCATTTAAGTTAGTTTCTTCTCAGCTGGCAATGCAAAAGCACTGCGACCAAGCAGCCGATCAATGTAAAGGTTTGTCCCTGCTGTGCAGCCATTGCACTCTTTAAGACAACATTGTCTGGCGGTCCATGACGGCCTACCCTCTGTACAACCAAGTTGACCAAGCATTTCTATAGCACAATTCGATGTGAAATATTGTACGTTCAAAGGTCACCATAGGTAGCGAGAACAGCCTCAATGGTACATGTGAAAAATGTGAGAACATTGATGCAGAGGCTTTTGATTTTGTAGCAGTTGAATTGCTGCCAAAAGGGGTCCTCACCCACTATAGGTCTAAAAAAAAGTGTGTGAAATTGCATATTACTAAATTGCATTAAATTGCATAAGACTTAAAGCAAAATGACATGTTCTCTCTTGTGTAGTCGCTTTCTCTCTGCCTTTCATTCTTTAGTTCTTGTATAACACATTCACGTTGTTGGGTGCTCAGAAACCCAGAGATTGTTCCATCTGGGTGGTGTTAAATCTTAAAGGAAACCAAATGACGCAGAGAAATTGCAAACACTAAACTTTGCAACCTGATAGTATTTGGGGGTCAAAAGTCTGCGCTAGTTCCTACATGCTTACATATACTGACTTGGATGTGACCAAAAATATAACAGTTTGTGTTCGGTCATGTGGTTTTGAGTTTCCAAGCCTTGTTAGCTTAGTTAACAGAAAAATTAAGATTTTATTATTTGACATTACACAGTTATTAACATAATTGTTGCTTGTTTTGCTTATCAGCTTGAAATTAGGAGAGAAGACTAAACATTGAGCTAATCTCAGTTTTAAATTTCGTTGTAATGCCCCCATGTTAAGGTGTAACATGATATCATATCGGGGATCTTCTAAGGGGATGTGAAAAATTTTTTAGGTTGGTGGAGTAATGCTTTTGATACTGGCTGGTGTAGGGTTTCAATGTTTTTTCAAAAGAGAGCTGAGCATGCATTTGAGATATTTTGGAAAATGTATGTCTGTCACCAACCCGACATTTCTAGGCCCCCAATGTTTCAAACAAAGCTTTTAATAAAAAAAAACGTTCGATCTCCCTAAATTATTTGTGGCTTCACATGGATGTGTGAAGTAAGCATGTACTTCTCTCTCTCTCCTCTAGGTGCTTCTCCGTACCCAGGCCTTCACATAGATGAAGAGTTCTGCTGCAGACTGAAAGACGGAACCAGGATGAGAGCCCCAGAATACTCTTCTTCTGAAATGTAACTATTTACATTTTATTTGCACACCTAAGTTGTAGTTTTGGGTATTGGCAGACCTGCACACTGATTTTATTGTTAAATAAAAAGTACTGAAAGGAGTACCCTTGGCTTGCCAGTGTAATGGGCACAAGTGTAAGTGTTGTACCTGATTCCAGTTTAAAGCTTCCCTTGAACATCAAGCAGGGCTTGATAAGAATCTTGAATAGTTCTGTTATTCTGCATTCAATGTTCTGGATGGAAATTGGAGCCCCTGATTGGCAGTTGGCTCTGGCTCAGAACCAATGACGATAAGGCCCAGATTCTTTTCCTGACTGACGTGGAAACAGAGCCCTACATTAAAGGCCGTGTCAGGACCTGCTGAACACAGTGTCAGGAATTGTGGCGAGCGGTTGTGACACCTACCCTCCCTCTGGAATAGGAACCTTGAAACTAGATGGCATTAAAAGCTGTTGTAACCTAATATCTGACAGAAAGCAAAGAAAAAAGAGTTTTCTGCTCTCACTGTTGGTCTAGGAAGGAGTCATATAGGGTGAGGGAATATGCTTGCCTCCAGTCTACCTGGGATGCTAGAGAGCAGTGTGTCTTGGTACCCAAATAGTAAGCCTATTAGTTTTTTTAAGCATCACAAACGGAGGCGTATCTTGTACGTTTTCACTGGCCTTGTGTAATTATTTTTGAAAGGGCCAAACTCTACTCTACTGTTATGTTTCTGTATGTTATACAACACAGAGAGAGCGACACTTGTGTACAAACTGTGGATGAATGTATGAACGACGCAAGCTAGACAGTAATTGGAAAGGGCCAGCAAAACATCCAGTCCAGGCGGTAGACTTACAGATACGATAAGGAAAATCTCCATAGACCCACTGGTGCCATGTTCCACTGTGAAATACTTTTCATTCTGCTTCAAAGTCGCACATTGACAGAGTGAAGATATAAAGACCAGATAACATAGTTTTTCTATCTGTATAACCTGTCTCTGGTTTAAACCATAGATAAAACTTGCTGATAGCACTTTAAATAGGAAGCAGCATGTAATCCACTCCATTCCACGAGGGGTGGAAAAAAACCCTCTTCCAGGAGTCTCGTGTCGATTCCATGTGTGTTTGTGAGCCATGGTACCTGTTTTGACACCTTGACCCTTGACACAAGGTTGCCGACGTGCCGGGCGGGGAATCTGCTCTGCTGGTTCGTTCGCTCGGCAGGAACGTGACCGGCCGCATGGAGGATCTCCAGCCGGCAAACGGCGGTTTGGCTCTCTGCTCTCTAGAGGAATGTGCAGGATGCTTCTCAAGAAGCGTTGGAGGAAAAAATAAGATGTCCATTTTCCCAACAGCCTTTGTTTGTCCAGTCAGAAGCATTGAGGCGTGAGGATGAATAAAGGAATTCTAAGACCACAATGGCCCCGGGGCAGCATATTGCCAAATTACTACAGTATGGGGAATCCATTTAATCCTTTTATCAACGGACAGGAAACCTGCTTGTATTGAGCAGCCTTACAATGTGACCCCACCTCCCCCTTCTTGACGTGTGTGTGTGGGGGGTGACAACCACAGTCTGTACATCCTGTCACTGTTGGGACAGTCTCCACCTTGTCTGAGAGACTCATTTCTACAGGGATCCCAACCCCAGCGTTTCTCCTTCAGTCAGCCGTGACGGCCTTGAGAGGGTTTGAGTCCTCCAGGCCGAGGCCTAGGTGCTGTGAACACAAACACAGATGGAGATAGGCTACAGATGATGTGGCCTGAGGAATCAGCTAGGAGTTACGGGCCATCTGCTTTTTTACTGTAATTTCCTCCACACTTCCAGTTGACTCAATGCGGTGCCAATCAGGGAATCTGAGTGGGGTTAATGGGCGCCGGGATTTATTTGTGTAAAGCCCCGGGTTTCTGGGGGGCCAGGGTGTAGCAGAAATGGGATAGGGATCTGTCATTGACTGCTCCTGCTCGCTGGGTCGTTGAGTCAAGCAGCAGCCCCAGTGCTCCGTTTCTGAATTCCTCCACGGCGAGAAAGACGGCCGTTACAGCCCACTGTGATGGAAACTCTGAGAATGGCCATTAGACTTCCCACATGGGCAGAGATGCTGACAGCTCGTCAAAGACCTGAGCGGGCCTTCCTGAGCTCCTTGTGTTCACACCAAGTCAGAGAGGGAATTAGATACATCCCGAGAGACTCTTACAAATAACAAATTAGATAGGGACATTGTAGATGAGTACATTTACAGGGGGAAACATATTCGTCCGGCACGGCATGCACACCATGTGTGGTAAAACCCAGCGGAGGCAAGGGCTGCTTGTTGAATATCTACTACCTATGAACAGTGTTTTCCCTCTCAACATGCATCAGGCAGGAACACAATTCATAATTCTTTCATTATTTAAGCTCCTCGGAAATGTAGCGGCATACGCTACATCTCCATAGAGGCTTACATGGTGTTTAGTTGCATGCAGTTGATAGGTGGCTATTGATACAGTCAGTTGATTGACATGCCATGTATTTCCCCTTCAGATACCAGACCATGCTGGACTGCTGGCAGGGTGAGCCAGGAGACAGACCCAACTTCACGGAGCTGGTGGAGAGACTGGGAGACCTGCTGCAGGCTAGTGTGCAACAGGTAAAGAATTGATGGTCCCAGAGAAACATTTAAACACATTTAAATAGGTTATCTAAAGCCACAAATATTTTCTGCATGTATTCTAGGCATAGGGCAAGAACAGACCCTAGTCACGACACAACCACTCTAGCCGTAATGTGTCTTTACAAACCAACTTTTAACAATGAAAATTAGTCACCACATCCGGATGGTGAGTCACAAGCTTTACTGAGGTCCAGGAAGGATTTGATTGTCGGGAGATGAGGACGATGTAAAGTAGGCTCTGCCCCGGGGGGGTATGCAGAGGAACTTGGTGGGGAGGTCCCACTCAACACCACAACTCGGCTCTTTTGAAAGAACCACACCAAAATTGATGGAAAAAACATAAAATTATAGAGTTGTAGAGAAACAATTTAAAAATGCTAAATTTAGTGCTGTTGAATTTTATTTTACCTTCAAGAGCAAACTTTAAGAAGGTTCAACACCTAAAAATAGCTGTTTCTTTCTTGCAAGGTAACTCCAAAGCTTTACCCTCGATGCTAGAGAACCGAGTTTGGACAAAAAAAAAAAAGAAGAGACTGGATAGTCTCCCCATTATATTCATGCCCCCATTAGGGTCTGCTAATGGGGGCTGGCCATTATAGCCCTGGTAGTTCTTTAGGAGTTGACAGGCAGTCAGGGGCATGAGCAGAAGGCTTACATCACGCTTAGACAGCGAGTCGATCCCTTTGTTAAGTGATAAGAGAGAGCGAAAACAGGCTAGACTCCCCTTCCCATAAAACTCCAGTGTTACCTTAGAGATAAATCTCTCTGGAAATCATCCTCATTGGAAACAAGGCTAGCTGATAAGTAGAAACCACTGGAGGATTTCAACCCTTATATTAACCCTTCCATTAATATACTGTACTGTAGGTCTGTCGCGCACCAGTTGGTTGAACTCAGACGCAGTCTTTCTTTAGCCCATTGGCGAGGTTGTCTCCAGCGCTATCATCGGCTTGCCCCCCTATCGAGGCCTGTGTGCATTCCACATTGGATTTATTAGGCGTGACCTTAGTTTCTTTGGCGTGTGGCCAAGGCCTGTGGGTCCTGGATGTTTGTGTAGTATTGCAGACAGTATCGCTCTCAAATCTCCCCTAAGCTTCGCACACTTATCACATGTGCTTTTCTTAGCTGACGTGTTCTCTCCTTGCGGTCCGTTCAGGAAGGGAAGCACTACATCCCCATCAACACACTCCTGACCGAGGTTGGAGACCCCTCAAACACGGTGCCCTCAGAGGAGACTTCCACCAGGCCTTTGTCTCACCGTGACTCAGGGAGCACCTGGTAAAATGCCACGTTACATGTGACTACTGTAGCTCACACACATTACTGTGTATCTTTTTTTTTTTTGCTGTATTGATCATAATTCTGTCATGCCTGCCTAAAAAAAAAGAAAAAAGTATTTTGTTTCCAGAAATGCAGGTGTTTTTTTAAGATGCTTTAATAGGACTAAGTATATTTTGTTAAGATAAAGTTGTTGTTTTTCACTCTATACTTTACACTGTCCAAAAATGCTACATTCCCTCGGAATACACTTCATGTGGCGCCTAGACTGTTTCCGGATATAGTACTTTTAGGCCTGCCAAGAGAACAATAAAAGCACTGATTGACTTTGATAAGATATTTATTCATTGGCAGACTGATGGTAAGAAAACGAGTAGCATTGTGGCCCCTTTATGGAATTTCCTCTGAAACCGCAGACTTGGTTCCAATATTTAGGTTCACTTAAGATAATATTTGTCAAATCTGTGTATTTTCACAGGTCAATCAAGAGTGTTAATAGAGAAGGTGTTGAAATGCAGTAATGACAGTTGTCCCTTAAGTTGATATTAAAAATGCTAATTTAATTTGCTTTATTTTAAAAAAATTTATGTACCTACATATTACATTTGTTTTGTTTTTGAACCACATTTCAACACCAAACTTAAAGCGGACTTCTTTGGCACTAAAGCTCTGTTGGTTTGGGACGTAACTTTGGAAATCCTTTCCCTTAAGGAACATTAAGATTCGTCCTGCAAGTGTGAAGACCTTTGATGAGGTTACAATGGAGAATGGGAATAACGAGAACCATGAGGTGAATGTTTTTCTATCACCCCCCAATGTGTAAAACTTTATCGAAAACAGAAAATTTTTTGGAGTTCACTTTACAATACATAAAATATGATACATTTACTTTAAAATAAGGTCTGACTAACTTTATTACATCTTTATTTTCCAATCTTTTTTTTTCCTTTCAAATTATATTCTTCTCTCTCTCTTTCTTGCCCTTCAATCTCCCAGGGGGGTCAGTCAGACAGTGGAATGGGCCTATCCTCCGATGACATGCAGACTCTGAAGAGGCTGGAGTCATTGGCAGGCCGCCCCTTGAGCATCATGGCACTGGCGTGAGTAATTATCGTCCCCTTATAAGCCATGCCAATCACAGCATCCACATACACTTTAGAAGAGGCTGGCCCTGCTGCCTGTCCTGCCCTGGAAACCCACCCGCTGGGCTGGAATGTAGATGTTACAACTGTCACACACACATCACACACAAATACATTGTGGCACATACACAGTGAAACTTTCGCCCTCCCCAGTACCCCAATGACTGCTTTTCCCTTTTGTCAAAAGAAGCCATGCGAGAGAGGCAGTCAGACAAAGGGCTAGTGGGAGGGATATTGCCCCGAGGTGGCAACCCAAGAAAGAGAACAAAAGCAAAGTGGAAGTTTGACTCGGGCCTTGAGTGTTTAAGTGCACACACTAAAGCTCTTTGAGTCTTACTTAAAGGCTGTTTGTCAGGATTGAGATGTGTTACCATTGCTTATGAAGGACATATTGTATTTATGGGTGGCATTAAGAACGGGGGCAGCGGGCAGATTATGTTATGTTATTACATGTTATCCACACTCTTACAAACAGCTTTATGCAAGGAAACATAATTAAATCAAAGTGACAAACATCTCAATCATTAAAGTTTCAAAGAAACTGTGATGATACTAGACACTTCTCAAATCTAAATGGCGTACTGCTATCAATTTCCAGTATGAAAATGTTAAGAGAATATAATCCTATCCCGTTATTTACTTCAGTTAAAGTTATTTATGTCCAAATATCGTTCGAAAAATTATATCAGTAATGTTTGGCCTATATGAAACATCTAGAATAGAGCAAAATATGGAACATAATTTGACAAGCAAACATCGCTAAGAAAATAAATGAAAAGGGTTCACGTTGTACAGTGGTCAAATGAAAACCTGAGAACCACTGTGAGGGGAGATGGATATGAATTGGAGGTTGGTCTCTATCGGAGTGATTAATGACCCTCTTTGGAACACCCCAATTCATTTTTACACACATTCTCGCTTTGGTTAAAAACATTAAAAATTTCCTCCCTCAGCAACCTATCTCCCCCTCCCTCTCCGCCCTTGTGTATAAGATACCAAATTTTAGGTGACCAAATTGAGTTAATGGCAGGCAATCGCTCTTACCCGTGTTACCAGGGTATCTGCCAGTCTGGCAGCAGAGAACGGTCAATGTATTTTAGGGGAGTGAACCACTCAAGACCCCATTGGACCTGACGTGACTGTGAGACGGTATCATTGTTGTCTGGTTTTGACTCACTGGTCCACTGTGTGTACTTGTTGGTTTGAATGGGCATTCCAATATCATACTCTGTCGTCTCCACCTACTGAGCCCTGACTCTTTGCCCTTGAGGAACTTCTGGGAACTCTTAGCAACGGGAAGAGTATAGGAGGCGATTACTCATATTCTGAGCATCTCTTTGGGGCAGAAGCAGTCAGCAGTAGTTAGAAATGTCATGGATGATTAATTACTGAATGGAACAAACATGTTTTCCTGCTTAATAAACTGGACAGTACGTGCTACAGAAAAACATTCGCCTTGTGTTACAAGCTGAATCATAGCTCATACATAAGGCCTGGTGTTAGTTTGTTTTTCACTTGAAAAAACACAAAAGCCATGTGCTCCTCCCCATCTTACCAAATTCAATTTTCCGGTCGTTGAACCCTTTTATGTGTGGTTTGATTCTAGTATGAAGGCGGTGAGCAAAAGCAAGGAGTCGGTGCTGACCGAGGGAGAGAAGGAGAAATACCCACCAACAGTCTCGTCCCTGGACTTCAGCCTGGAGGACTCGTCTCTGGAGCCTGGTCTGGAGTGTCACAGCCCGCCCCCCGACTACAACTATGTAGTGCGCTACTCCACTCCACCAGTGTAACAACACCCACCCCCCACCCCCACCCCCACCCCACCCAGCACCAGGAGCCCCCACCGTTTCCTTGAGAACCTGAGTCCTAGCCTTGAGGCCTCTCCTTTGTTCTTCTCTTTTCTGATTGCCGCTGGCCTTCACACCAAACCATAAAAACTTCTCTTCCTTTTTTTCCAACATATTTTCCCCTTTTGTTTCTTAAAAGGAATTAAGTGTTACAATATAATTTTTGTTAACTAGGATATTCTTGGAATTCTGTCTTTGAATACATTAACATCTTCTACAAGGGATCCATATGCCACCTAGCATGAGCATGGATGCTGTGGTCACACTGCCCTCCCTAGTGCAGTTTTATGGTCAAGACAAGAGACTCACACAAGTGGTGCTGGTTCCTTACTCCCTCTGTGATACTATCGGATACAGACAGACTCATGCATTCCTTTGATCTACTGTGAAGACAATGAAGCACAACAAACGTCCAACAAAATGTAACAAAATACCGTTTTTGAGGTTTGTTACTTGCAGGTTAAATTAAATATTTTAATATCATGATATAATACATTCAGAGGAAAAACAAAGGTTAAATCAGGTGTTCCTTTCCTAATTGATAATTTGTTTTATTTTTTATACATTATCAAAGTTGTAAAAATAAAAAACTGGAAAGTTTTTGTTAAGTTTAAAATACTTTTATAAGAATGTGGATGCATGTAAAGTGATATGAAGATTTGGTCAAACCAGTGACTGTCAGCATCCTTACCTCTTACAAAGTCTATAAACTGTCAATCATTGTTAGTTATACATGTGCTGTGCAGTTGGCAAAGAGCACTTTCAGTGGTTCGTTCTACTGCCAGGTAAAAGCAATTCATTTCACTTTAACTAGTGCTGAATATGTTTAGACAAATATTGAATGGAGTGATGTTTGCTTAATATTGTTATCAGGATATGTTATTGTTCAATTTGTTTTACCTATGGTTTGGAGCTGGAGCATAAAACCATTATGCAAATTTGGGATTTTATAAAGTTTTTGTAGCTGCTGTGTTCAACACTGCACATACATATAAAGAATGACCAAGAATGAAGTTGGGTTTAAAAAATAAAATAAAAAATATGATAAAATATTATGAGAACGATATTGATCAAGAATAGCACTACAAATTTTAGCCAGGCTTTTGCAGCCCTTCAGAATCAATTTGGATTATTCTCTGAATTTATTGAAGCACATAGACAAATATATTGAGGATTTATTTGAAAATACACTAATTAGCAAAGCTTTACCCACAATTATACGTTTTGTGATTTTGTTGCTTCAATGTTTTCCTCTAACTCAGGTTGATCTAGAGAGACAGAAGGGTAGGGTACTCTGTCTACTGGTGGGTAGACGTGGCATGTGTTCTCCTTTTCTCCATTTGGTCAGTCCCCACTTCTTGGTAGAATAAACTTCAGAACCTAGACAGAGTACAGGCTGCTTTCAATTTAACATAAACATGTTGACCATCAAGGCAGTCCAAACAAAGAGTTATATTTGGACTTTTGCTCCTATCCTGCTGTTGTCCCAATCCTGAAGAAACTAACTGTATATTTTTCTTATGGCACAGGGAAGAGAGTGGAGTGAGATGACGACAGATAACCACATGGTGTTGTTTAGTTTCATGTGTACAAAGCTAGTTAGAAACATGAGTTTATATTAGAAAATCATAGGAAGTATGTGTTTCAAAAGCGCTAGTAAAATAAACATACATATTTATTTAGGTTTTAAACATTGTCACTTATTATTCCAGACGTACCATGAGATTTACACTGAAGATTTAACCTTTTTTGTATCCACTGCTTCATATACTGTATAGCAATATGTGTAACATTCAGTATTTCATTCCATATTTATGTACTGTTAACACTGCTGTATACACTACAACTATATAGGGAAACAATTAGGGGATTTGCTGTTGTTAGCAGGAATGTGTATAACGGAAATAGTCAGTTACCGATTCATTGTTTTGTGCTAGAATTGTACTAAAAAGCTTGCAGGGCAGGCTACAGAAATCATACCGTTGTACAAAGTTAACACCAAGCTGGTCACTTTATATTGGTCACTGTAAGTTATACTGTCTGTTATGCCACATGGAATCCTTCAATTATCACCTATAAAATTGTTCACATTTTGTTAAGTCTACTTGTGACATCAGGTATTAGTCTGATTGGTGTTTTGTCACAGATACAAGTATGGATGACTTGTCTTTAATAACCATTACATGATGTGTAAAAATACAGTGCTCAGTGGTTTACTATATATACTTTGTCAAAACTCCAAAAACTAGCCAAATGTTTTTTTTGGTGTGGAGGAAATGTGTATGCACTGATATTTTCTATTAAATATAATTTTGTACTCCAAATGTATTTTATATTATTAACCAAGCATATGAAGTAAATAAATAAAGATTTATATATTTATACATTAATGTTAGTCTTGAGTCATGATTATTTGAATTAAAACGAGTGTCTTAGTGTTGCATAAGTGCGGTATTCGTGTCTTGCATTCATAATTGTAGACTTGTTTCAATTAAAAATTTTATTACATTGTTTTGGCACATAGGATAACGTTATATCCCTTATACAATCCCCCGTTAGCCGAAAACATGAGATGAGTTCAAATTCAGCACAGAACACAGTTTATTCAATGTGGATGGAGATGGTCAGAATCAAACAGCGTGCACCCCTCCTCCTTCTCCTTGGGCTCTCACTTCCTGACTGAACAGGACAAGGTGTCGTCAGCCGGTCTGTCACCAGGACAATGCCCCTCTTAGCAGGAAAGGAAGGCGCTCTTAATCATACTGGTCACGACTGGAGGACGCCGGGCAGAGAGGGCTTCCTACGGGGCCACATCGGCCCTGGTTACTGGTACAGGGTGTGGCTATTAGAGACACACACAACCGGACGGGACTGGTAGGACCCTCAGCCGTGTCTGCTCTTATATCTGTGAGGATTTACTATTGTTTATCAGGTTTGCAAGGTGAACACCAAGGTGGATACCAAAACATTTCCGGTCACTTCTGATGTAAACTGATTCCGGAATATGTAGTGTCAACAAGCCAAGGAAGGATGTTTGGGGGTGCATCCTCTTCCCCCTCAAACATAGCATGCTTGTTTATTTGTGCACACACCCCGCAATGCAAGGGAAAGGTGCAGCAAATTCATAGTATACATTTTATTTTGATCGTTGTAGGTGTTATCCAATGTTATATGTACATCAAACAAATGCACAACAAATGTAATGCAATTACTTTAAGCATGTATTGATACAGATTTCTGTAATTCATTATGTTTTAATGAAATCCCATTTTCTTGGTGATAAATTAACCTAGTTTAACCTTCCTGTTATCTTCAAATTTACTAACATTGTTTGTCCTTGGGGTCAATTTGACCCCAGTAATTAAAGTCTTCAGAAAATTACTGCAATTTAATTTTTTGACCAAGTTTATTTGTCAGATTATTTATGTCAATTTGTGGACTACATGAATCTGCCAATAAATTGAGCATCACTTCCCCTCAGCCCCCTTATACAATGTTAAAGTTCTAGGAACTATGTGTTCTCCCAAATGTGGTTTGAACTATAGGGGTTCTCATCATACTGAATGCATGGTTGTGTTAGGTTGGGGCCCTAAAGCATAGAGAAGTATTTTGAAGATTATAAAATAGTTTTGATGGTGACTCAAATATCAGCTACAACCACGAGATCAAATCTGCCTAAATTCTTTATTTTTTATACAGCTAAAACAGCCTGGGGTCAAATTGACCCCAAAAAACACTGATGCGTATAACATGTGTACAGGACATTGAAAACATACTATCATGTCAATTTGATGTTTAACCAGTTGTCTCTATTATATTAGGAAAAGTCATTAAATATGAAGCAATCATTGCCAATAATTTTTTTAGAGACGTCAAACATTGAAAAGGGTCAAGTTGACCCCAAAGATAATAGGAGGGTTAATAAAACTTCCATCTGCAGTAAGTCCAACCACTTACTGATTCTCGAACATCTATGCAATACCCAAATAATTTACGTGAGGTTATCAAATTGCATTTGGAGAATGGATGTAAAGTTTTCCATTATTGGAACAATAAGATACTAATGGTGGGGACATGTATTCATGTAAATAAGGTCATAAACTATACAATGCAATTGTGACTCATGAAACCAGAGAATACACAAATCTGCCCACAAAGGTCTCCACTGGGATATTGTAAAAATGAAATATACCATTGGGCAGATATCTCTATCTATACTGGTACTACGTGTAGTTCTGAAAAACTTTTTTTCCTCTAACACAACTGCTTAGGGGCTAGCACGTGATACATAAAAGAATACATCTTGTTTGTGTAAAACATTGTGTTTGTAGCTTTTCTTTTATAACGATTGGGATTTCACAAAGAAATTTCCCCCTCCACGCAGATCCCACTTCCACAGCCCCTTCCCGAGACAAACATAGCCCCACAGAATGCTCCTTTAACCTCTAAAACAGAGGCGTCACACATTCAAGGATGAAACTGTGCCAAAACATTGTCTTAATCAGACAGGAAACAATGCATCTTGAAATTCTATCATGCGATCATGCTGGCCCACGTACCATATAATAAGGCCCAATCAAAACCTCAGATTTTCAAAGCTCATTCAAACAATGCTTTTTCCAGATCCTTGCCCGAGAAGGTGAATGGTAGGCAAATCAAGTCCATGCCTCTCACCTACAGGCAGAACAATGGGCCGGATGTTGTCCCTACAGAGGAGCTAGATTCACTCCACCTTATACCGACGACAAGGAAGTAATATAGGGCAAGCCAACAAAATGCACAGCTAAATAAAGGCTCTGACCAAAAATGGGCCTCGGAACTCCCATGGTTCAGAAGAGAACATATATTAAAAAACTGAACAATATATCTAACAAATGTCATCAGTAGACCCCAGTCTAACTGGCAACTATGTGAGGTCAAGTGAATTACACGCATAACGTAATATATATATATACCACAAATTACCAACAAGTTTGCCTGGTTTAAAAATTTCAGTAAAACAGTACAATGATAGAATGCATTGTCTCAAAGTAAAGTCCTCCCCTGTTGTTAAATATAAAAGTCTGTAAATCAACAGAGAGAGTAAAACAGACTTAGGGATTAGACACATTAATGCATGAATGGTGTATGGTAAACTATGCCACAAAAATATCAGCAAAATGTTAGCAGAGCATCTTGAAGAGACAGTCTAGAACAGATCAGGTCAGCATGGAGGTGTTTGCTCTTAGTTCAATGTTTGGCTCACCACTACCAGATTCGGCCAGCCAGAGGGAGTCATGGAGATTGGAGAGGATTAGCACTACAGTCCATCACAAATGTGTGTTTATGGTCATAAATACCCCGAAGGTCCTCTGATTGACTATGCCACAGCAGCCCCTATATTTTTCCCATGCCTCTTCAATGTTCTCCCCTCCTGGCCTCAGTGGTAAACAATAGAGGACTAAGAGGCTGGATTCACAGAGTTTCTCCTCCTGAATGGACACTGAATGTGCTACTCTTTGGGCAGCCTAATTGACATACTGTATTTCTTGACGTATACACAAGATAAACATATTTGTCATAGATTTCTGGGGGCTATATGCTGTGAGTACAGTAAACATTTTTAAATGCCACTGAATTGATATGTGCTCTTTCTATGGCATGTCAGCTTGACAGTTATAAATAAAGACTGACAAATTGCTTTGCATTGTTCAAGTTCCTGGTTTTAAAAAAAACTCTGAACAACATCCTCTGAGCCTTGTCCATTTCATCCTCTTCATGCATTACTGATGAATAGATAAAATACTTTTGTATTTTTGAATTCACTTCAAAAAACGTACCTCATCTGATGATTTTATTATTGTCCACTGTATTTGTATAGATAGCCCGCACTGAATGTATCAGTAACATACAGTCAGTGATTTGTTGACTTTGTGAATGATATCTAGCATATCAATGCTCACATTTCCTCACTGAAAATAACTTACAAATTTTACAATAAATCCGGCAGCTACACAAAAAGTTTAGTGTCTGTGCAATCATTTGTTTTAACAAATTAATACCATTCTTGTATTTGCAAGGTAATGGAGATGTTTGAACCTGACAGGCTGTTTGTTTTTCAGCATCATGTTTGAAACTTGTCGGTAAAATATAAATAGTAGTAAGGCTTCCCATTCATCATTGGTTCTGTAATAAGCCCTTTTAGTAAGTTTCATCCAACTGAGTTGTGGACTGTCAGTGACCTGCGCCTATAAATTAAAACTAAGCTAGAGAATGAAACTACACCATAGCTTAAATTTTTTTAATTTTCAGATGAGAGACTGCTGAATAATTTTAATTCCAAAGAAAACACCATCTCAATAGAGTGAACTATATTTGTTTCCTAAAAATGTGAAGCTCAAAACTTAAAACTGACAAGAGAGCAGCATCTAGGGGTAATGTTGTCCTATTACACGTGATAAACTACGCTGTGTCAAATCTTGAAATTTTCTGATAGAGGCTGCCCTCTTGAGGTGATAGCAGTTGAATGGCACAGTATTTCAGTTATTCAACCTACACCCACAAGGGTGCACCAATATCCATCTTCTATCCTCTTCTCGGAAAACCAATCCATTCCATACAACCTACAGGTTGACAACAATCATCAGGATGAGTAGAGCATTTTATGTAGAGAAGTAAGGCACTATAAATATGGGCTACTGCTGTTATATTGCGGTTTATAGTGGGTTTAGTGGGTTTATACTTTTTTTAACCAAAATATGCGGTGTTATATAATATTTCACATATAAAGGGACACACATATCCTCAAGCTCATCAGAATTCATGCTGAATATAAAATGTACTATATATACTATATGTGTACTGTAAAAAAAAAAAAAAAAACGTCATTCCATTGCATGTCAATGACCGTAACCCCAAATCCAGCGTGTGGCTGCGGAATGTAGCGACAAGTAGTGCGCCACATCAACACTCCACATTGTCTTTGGATAGTTAGAGTAATGGCCTACTTTACATTATTTTTCAACTGAATTCATTGTGAAGTGCGACCTTCAGGTGACGTGGCCAACATGACATTTGAAAAGTTGTCATATCATCAGCAGAAGTAGTAGCCTAATTGGTGACTTTGCACCTCTTTAGCAAGTTAATATCTTTAACAAATGGGTACAGTTCTGATTGTGTCAAGCGTGACTGTAGAACAACGAAATCGTATGTTCTCCTATTAACAAGTGTATTTGACCAACGTGATATTAAACCATAAGACAGGCCATAGACGTCTGGATCATGACGGTTTTAATTTATTTAACATTTTGTTGGCTTAAATGTCTGTCGGTTAAATTGCAATTCATTGCATCAGGGCCTAAAGGCTTTTGCTTAGATCTTGCTCTACTGGGCGACACTGTAAGATTGTATCTTAAACTAACTTGTCTTGACAATAAGGCCAAGTGTTACTGGTCTACGGACTTGCCCAAAATTGTGATGCTTTTTGTTTGTTTAATGATTTAGTTTCAAGTTAAACCAGTAATTTGTTATAACTTTGAATTTCGTTAAATCTATCGAGCCTATCTTTCAAAATAAGATGTGCACTGGTTTATGACGTGGTGACGCGCTACCTAAAGAATGGTCAGACACAAGGGGACAGTGGCATGCTAGGCCTCCTCAGCCGTCATTTGGATGCAAATCTTCAAAGCTTGAGGACTTGCCAACGTCAAGAGGACCTTAGAATACCTTTACCCCTACCCTGTCAACACAGGAACATCATGTGAGACTTAATCGAGTCTGGCACTTACTCATATATTTTTGGGGGAAATTGGACTACACGACAAAGCCACCGTAAAAGGATTGATATACAATTAAACACTCCGTTGCAAGGCAACTATGTCGCCTTGAAAGTAATCTGTAACTTTACCGGTTTTCATACAACATAACATGTATGTGGGATATCTTTTGGATAAAGAAAGCAGCATGTATCACCAAGGACCTGTAAGACGACCAAGCATTAATATTCCTCCACAGAACTTTGTTTCCACACCACAGTACTCCGACTTCACTGGATATCATCATGTGCCAAACATGGATACGCATACACAGTCTGCGGGAAGCTGGGGAGCTCCTTATGGCGCACCAAGGGAGGACTGGGGCGCTTATGGTCTTGGGCCACCTAATAATATTCCTGCACCCATGAACAACTCTTCACCGGGACAAGTGTCTTATTGCTCGCCCGAATACAACCCCATGCATGCTTCAGGTTCAGCGGTTTTACAGCCACCACCAGAAAATATTTCTGTCGCTCAACTTTCTCCTGATAGAGAAAGGCGAAATTCTTACCAATGGATGCATAAAACAGTCCAATCATCATCTACCGGTAAGTTTCATGTGTGGCGATATGAAAGCGCATAAAGAAATATAATAATAATAATAATAATAATAATAATATATATGTAAATATAATTAATATGTCTAAAGTAATTTGTGCTGTAGAAAAGCCAAAACATGTCAAAATAAACGCTTGGAAAATATGTTTAAAGTAGTTAAGCTGCTTTTCATAGTGGCTGCTGAAGAAGACACAGTTTGGCCCTGAATATTTGGCAAGTATTACATATAATGCAATTTCATTTTTACATCTCATGGCCAATATTTGACAATATCGAAGTATATGAAAAATAAGTTCAGGTTTTGATATCTTAAAACTATTTTTAAACTCAACATTTAACTTTAGCTACAACGTCATAAAATACCAGTAAAAATGTGTCAGCTCTTTGGCTTATACATGGTATATAGACCTTTGCCCTGTGGAGGAAATTAAAAAAAGGTGTCAAGATTCGGCGCCATGCAGGCGCATTTGTGATGCTAATGATTCTTCTCTAGTAAACGAAATGTGAGGTCTACTTCCCTATGTTGTTAAACGTTTTAAGGGATGTCATATTCAGGCTGAGGCTCTTTCAACACATATTTTTACTTTGAAATTCGACAAAGTTTCTTAGCTCCTGAATTGTTGCCGGAAAGAGTGACTTGTCCTTCAGCAAACTGAGGATTTAATCCTATGGGCCTTTTGCTAGGTCCCGGGCAGAACAGTGACAGTAACCCAAACATTTTAGGCTGGTTTTGATTTCTGAATGTGTTTACATGATCAAGGCTATAGGCCCATTTTGAAATCCCATTTATTTATATTTAGACCGTGTATAGGCCCGTTTTTACTATCTGGGCCTAGGCTTCTGGAAGAGTTTAATGTATTTATTTATTTTACCATTTTTGCCTACTCCTTCCTATTAAATTAATAAATGTAGACTGCTGTATTTTTCTAGATCACTTATATTTGTATCACCTATCTAAGGGTGCTGACGTGGACTGTAAATCAACAACATGAACCTGTTCTGAGATACATTTCTACATTGTATTGACTTTTACCTCATTTGTGCCGTGTGTTTCCTCTTTACACTTCAATGGAGATCAGGTAATATCTTTAGGACTCTTTGTTCTGCAGTTTGTTCAAAAAGTGCCATCAAAGGGATGAGCATGCAGTCATAATTTACATACTGAAACCAACAAAGCCAGAGAGGTCTAATCGATAAAGGCATTGGACTATTTTAAAATGAAGCTATGTTTAACCTTTAGCAAGCTTCATAAACAACGTGGTGCATCAAGATCGTGGCCAAGAGTGACGCTATAATATGGCAGGAAATATCCTTCCTGCTGAGAAATAACCTAAACTAAAATTATCCATATTGGACAGCGTAATCAACATTTTTAAGTTTATTCAAATGGGCTGTCCCTTGACTGTGACAGGGAAAAAAGCTTTTCAGACTTTGTGTAGGCCTACAGAATATAATTTTTTTGTCTACTTACAGGTAAAACGAGAACGAAGGAAAAATACAGAGTGGTTTATACCGATCATCAGAGACTGGAACTAGAAAAAGAGTTCCATTTCAACAGATATATAACTATCCGAAGAAAGTCAGAACTTGCTGTCAACCTTGGCCTTTCTGAACGACAGGTAGGTTTACATTAGACTAAAAGCTGGCTTAATGTAAAGGTGAAAGAGTAGAACTCGTGACCAAAAGATTCACATTTTGACTAATCGCTGGCTTTTATTTCCAGGTAAAAATATGGTTTCAAAATCGCCGAGCAAAGGAAAGGAAGTTAATCAAGAAGAAAATGGGTCAATCAGACGGCAGTAGTGGATCAGTGCACAGTGACCCCGGTTCCGTCAGCCCTTTGCCGGTTCCAGGGTCGCTCAGTCCATCGGATATTCACAACTCCCTCTACCCACCACCCGGGATGAACACATTGCCTTCTATCAGGGACATACAGCAAGTTACTGTTAATCTGTGAATTCGTTTTTTGGACGATAGCCTATAACTGAGCACTCCCTACAAGCTGAAAGGACAGTTCCCAAACTTGGACTTAACAGGATTACTTAGACCTCCCGAAGCACATGCAGATATGAGATGTTGAGTAGGCCCAACTGTGATCTATAAAAGCATCGAAATGCCGGAGGCTCTTGAAATATCGTTTTCATAGAATAGTTATAATTGAAAATTTGCAGAAAATCTACGTACTTGAAATTTGCTTAGACTTTTGGCATTGTTGGTTGTGTTTGAGTTATGATATAAATATCGTTTTTTGTATGTGCTGAGGTTTATGTGTTTGTAAATAAAATAATAAATCTGATACATTTTTATTGAAGTTTAACGGAAACGGTGTTCAAACAAAAACTCTAAGCATATGCTCGAAGTCTTAATACTGAGCACAATTTTTGTTAATATAAAAAAAAAATCTTGTTTGAGATCAAACTTTTTTACCTGATGGTAAAAAATACTAATAAAATCCATACGTTTTCTTACACAAATTCATGTCTTATTTATTTTATTTGCTTTTACACTCATAAAAACTCATAATTGATCGTTTGTCCTTACTTAGCCCATAGCTGACTGCGTGAATATGATATAGTAGGGCCTACGGCTTTGTTGTCTCCCAAAGTTAAATTTCTCATTTAGATTTCTGGTCCAAATCTGAAGAACAGTTCATTGTCTATCTCTTCGTTCATCAGTAAATTCCATGTAAACTCGTTTGTTTAAAGTTCTGTTTATTCAGTATATGCCTAGGTTACTCATGAATTGCAAAAAAAAAAGAAGAAGAAAAAAAAGAATCAAATTGGCAACCAAATGAGTAAACCCAAATTCAGGCTGGTGGTGGTGGTGAGACTGTGTCACGATGCTTTTCTGAGCAGGTGGAGAAAAAACTCAACAACGCAAAACATCAGACCGGTGGACCTGCTGTTCTTCCTATATAGGCTATTATAAAGGAGTTGGTTGGTTAGGAAGTGATTGCCATCTGCAAGATACTTTTACGTTTAAATGTAACCACTTTGACACGGTCAGTCTTTGAACGACTACTTTAGTGTAGGATGGGATTATCTATAGTCTAATCATCAACATTGGTAACGCAACATTGTACTTCCTAACAGAATATGCGCAGAGCGTCCTTGCGCAAGCTAGATGTCATACTAAAATGGAAAACACGTCATACGCGTCTGGCTACCCAACATGGCGGACTTTGATACCATTTATGAGTTAGAAGACGAAGAAGATGTGCGTGTAGTGAGCGAAGAGCATCTTGTCAGATATTGCCCAGAACCTGTTATTATGCGTGGGGCCGGGCACATCACTGTGTAAGCAAAGGCAACGTAGTCATTATCTGATAGCTACAATATGTTCAGACACCTGCCTTGCATCGTATAGCCACTTCCAATGCTAGCTAGCTAGCTTCTTAGCTAACCCTATCATTATAAGACAGTGTTTAAATATGACAACTTTAGATATATTACCATTAGCTGATGTGCCATCGCCGATCTGGTTAGGTCAGGGCTGGGACGTAAATTATTCGCAGACTGCCCAACTTGCGACTAGTCTATACAGCTAGGTAGCTAGTTCTATTACTCGAGAGTGTTGTGTTGATCATGTTGTTTTACTCTTCGTTTGCGAACTGTTTAGTCTTGAGGATTTACTTAACTACTTTGGATGTTTCGATAAAAACTAGTGCACTAAGAAGCACTATTTATTTTCATTTATACACAATGCTGGATATGCACATTGAATTATATATTTTAAAACTATATATTTTCAAAAACGTAGTGTTAGCTAACTATGTAATGCATATTCCTTTAAAGGTAGCCTACATTTAATTGTTTTGACATTATAAAGTTAACATTCTCAGGTTCTTGCTAATCAGTCTGAAGGTATGCTGGATATATTGTATAATATGTTAAGGTTTACCAAAAGTCAGCATTATACAATTCCACTGGGTCAATTTAATGATAAATACCCCCCCTCACTTTCTTTGACAGGTTTGGATTGAGCAACAAGTTTGATACTGAGTTTCCGTCTTTCCTAACGGGAAAGGTACAGTTGCCTTAGTTTCATTCACATTCAAGCAATGTTTTATGCAAAGCTTCTATATGTTTGTAACTTGTGTGAATTAACCAATTTAAGCCGCTGCGGTGGTTATATTGTTCTGTTGGGTGATTAAGGAACCAGGCATCCCTAAATTGCTCCTCTTTCAAACCTCTTGGAGTGGTTTTGATGTCATTGGGATGCATGTTAAGTAACACACCAGAGTGCACCCAAAGATGCCTGAATGGGTTAAGGGAAAGTTCTGTCAATGAGTAAGCTGTCTATGGAGCCCTGTTGGCAAGTACCCTAGTGTTTTGGGAAGACACAGCTCCAGGTGATAAAATAATGAAATGCACAAGAAAAGAAGGCTTCCTGGGTCAGACACTGAAACACAAAAAGGCTGTAGGGGTAAGAGCAGGCCGATGGAAGTACTGGGTAATAAAAAGTACCTCCAGTATTGTGACTCAGGGTGACACGTGATAGATGAGGTCAGGATTATGATGATTGAAGGGTGCAGATCGGGCCCTGCTGGGCTTTATTCTGAGGTCTTTCGCTGTTTGCAAAGAGACCTTTGCATCCTGTCATAAAAGATTACGACCCCAGTTTATGGCGTACAGACCCAGTGAGGAATGAGGATCCATTCATGTTGTTTGGACGGCACTGCCACAGGCAGTAAGCTTATCTCTGCTTTGAGTCCCTGCTTGTCCTGAATAGTCTACGGCTTGGTTAGCAAGTTACAGGCGTACAATAAAGAGATCCCATCTCATCTCTGGAGAGCATCTACAAATATCTACCTTTTTCTGAGACTGTTTAATGTTCATGGACAGACTTCTTTTAAGGAATTAGTGAGGGTTTTTATTGAAGTCAACAACCTATGTTGTTGCCAATACATTTTCTTTTAGTCTTATGTCTTACGCTTCTTTGCCATATTTAAAAGTAATGAAGTTGGAAAAAGACAAATTTTTGGCGCTTTTTGTTTAGTAGTTGAAATTAGCGGCATATTTAACAAATCAGCTTTTCTTTTTGTATATTCTCATTTCTAGGTAGCCCCAGAAGAGTTCAAAACTAGTATCAGCAGAGTGAATGCTTGCTTGAAGAAGAACTTGCCTGTCAATGTGAAGTGGCTTCTTTGTGGCTGCCTGTGTTGCTGCTGTACAGTAGGCTGCAGTCTATGGCCAGTTATCTGCCTCAACAAGAGAGTAAGTCTCTCCCCTGTCATGATCCGTGCTTCACAGTCCACTTTTCCCTAACTCACTCGTTACTCAAGGACTGTTATAACAAGCTAGATTTATTGGTCCAAGCGTGGTTGGTAGTGACAACTAGTGTGCAATTAGTTGCTTCTTTATGAATGAGACATTACACCACACAAACGTGCCCAGCTAAAGACCTGTCATTATAAGGTGGCTGGCGATTCTGCCCAGTGTTGTTGACAGTCAGTTAGTAAATTACAAGCGGGTAAAAAAAGAAGAATGCAGGTCGTAAATACAAAAGCCCAGTTCTATTTGTTTTTAAACTGTGTTGGTTGACCGTAATTGGTTATATAGCCTAACTTTGAAGTATCAGTAACTCATTTGTAAAAAACAAATACAATCGATTTAATAATATTTATTTTTTTCTTTTGACAGACAAAAAGATCTATTCAAAAATTGTTGGAGTGGGAAAATAACCGATTGTATCACAAGGTAAGAATGGTGACAAATTGTATATTTAAGACTGAAATTACACAAGCTAATGCCGATAAGTCAGTCATTTTAACTTAAACTCTGACCCAAGCACTTCTCCCTCAAAGTGATCATCACCATCTAATCTGGTGATCTATACTTAAGCACAGAGGCCAGCAGACCATAAGGTCAGCCGTTAAAGCCATGTCAATTTTGTTTTGTCTCGGAGCAATGACTGACATCTAGTAGCTGTGCAGAGGCATAAAGGAAGCTCTTCAGGGTTTCTGGCCACTGTCTGACACCATGTAGGCCAGACTAAGTGCCTTTCTCATGCTTCCCACAGACAGACAGGTTTCTCAAGCGTGTGTGTGTATGTGTGTGTGTGTGTGTGTGTGTGTGTGTGTGTGTGTGTGTGTGTGTGTGTGTGTGTGTGTGTGTGTGTGTGTGTGTGTGTGTGTGTGTGTGTGTGTG
>JAVQIZ010190766.1:0-22488 GCA_036023535.2 Galaxias brevipinnis | reverse complement strand
CTGTTATCTCTTATCTGTTATTTGTCACATTTTTTTTGTGTCTCTTGTGTGTTTATAAAAAAAATATATACAAAATATATATATATATATATATATATATATATATATATATATATATAATGTGTGTGTGTGTGTGTGTGTATATGTAAATGTATATGTATTTTCACAGGCATCCAGCAACTGCGAAGTGGTACGACAGGCGGGATTGCGTCTTCATAGAGTTTTGTGTAGCAGACAGCAAGGATATTAAGATCAACTTCGAAAAGGCAAAGTTTGGTTTCAGGTCAGTTGTTATTTTGATACTTAATGCTAGTTTTTTATGGTGTCGATAATCAAATTTAAGTTGAGTTAAATTCAGAGTTGATTTTTACTTGCAGTTGTCTTGGAGGAACTGATAATCTCAAACATGAAAATGAAGTGGACCTTTTTGAAGCCATTGACGAAAACGTAAGTTATATTAACGTTGATTTCAGATCAATACATTTTGCATATGTTTCTTCCCAAATAAACAAGTGTTCTTGATTTCTGATCTGAAGAAAAAAATGTGTTTTTAACTAATTTAGTCCAATTTAAATATTCATTTTCTTTTCTATACAGGAATCCAAACACAAACGCACAGATCGCTCAGTTTTATGCTGTTTACGAAAAGCAGAGCCTGGTAAGGCGTGGCCGAGGCTAACAAAAGAGAAGGCAAAGGTCAGTTATTGTGTTGAATCATCCAGAACAAAATGCAACACTTTTCTTCCATTGTCTACAGTGCCCAGCTACCATATTTATGTTTTACTTTAGGTTCAGTATTTAGGTACTCTTAAATCCAGGGTAGACATTTCTTAATATAGGCATGATGGGAAATGATGTACAAGACAAATTACTTTAGTCGTGCATCAACACGAGAAAGGGCAGAGAAAGGGCACAAGTTTGTTTGTTTTTCACCTTTGAAAAATGTGTATTTGAAGTAAAAACATTTAACGATATAGTGCAGTATATTATGCAATATGAGTTGCTTACGTTCAAGCAGACATTCAACTTGAGATTCTGTGTTTATGGGGAAATACTTTTTTTATGCCAATTTTATCTTCACACAGTTAACTTGGCTGAGTGTTGACTTCAACAATTGGAAAGACTGGGAGGATGACTCCGATGAGGAGATAGGCAACTTTGATCGTTTCTCTGACGTAAGTGGTAACAAATTATTTGGCACAAAAAAATTCCTTTAGCCAATGTAAAAATACATTAAATGTTCATACATGATTTTTCATCTGGTTTCTAGTAAATATTATCTGGACAAGGCATTTTGGTGGAAAAATTAAAATTTGCGATTTGTCTTACGAATATTTACAGATGATGAACACCATGGGTGGTGAGGAGGACTTACCTGATCTAGATGGTGCTGATGATGTAAGAAAATGACTTTTCCAAGTCTTTGTTTTGAATTGTCTCAAATAGTAAAATATTATGTTAGAAATAGCCCCATCATGTGGAGAGAAGGAAGTTTAGGTATTACTTTTAGTTGTGTGCATTACAGTAACTACCTCTGCACGTCAGTGGGGGGTGTGATGTAGGCAAACACTTGATGGGCATGAAGGTGTAATTTGGGTCATCGCTTGATGGTATCGGTGGAAAACTCTTTTTAAAGATGAAGGGGACACGTGATGCAAAAGCTTATTTTGATGGTCTGTTTAAATTCTGCTCCTGTTTCATTTTAGGATGAGTCGGCAGATAGTGACGATGAAAGTAAGTAAGAATTGTACTACTGACTAAATTGTAATCTATTGTTTTAAATGTCCCTGAGCCATATTTGTAGTTTTGGACACTAGAAAGACTTGTTTTTCCATACACTCACATCTCTCTTCTTTTCAGAAATGCCAGACTTGGAATAGGAGAGTCCAAAAATGCTGTTAAAAGAAATGCAAGAACTAATGTCAGCAGGAATTATCATAACTGTATATCTTGAAATTGAAGGCAGTGAAAAAAAATAACTGTACAGATGAGTTGGTATCCATATTTAAGTCAATAGCCTCAGCTCCAGAACTCTACTAATCAGTCCACTAAAGGTTGATATGCATTGTGTTGTACAGAGCAGTTATCTCCACTTCCATTTACAGTACTGCATCTTTGGCGTATCCTGTTTTACTATGAATTATGACAACTAAGCACACATTTGTTTGAAAGAACTGTACAGTCATCTTCAACTTAGCAATGCTTGTTAAGACGGAGAAATGGCAAATGCAAATAAGTTGTGATTTAATGAAAACCAATTGGTCTTACCCCCATCTACCAATGTTGTGTTTTTAAGTAACTATCAGTAGTTTATCTTTGATGCTGATATAATTTAGAAAAATATAACTGTATCTTGGAACTAGGTGCATTTTTTTAATTGAGTTCCTTTCAAGCCTTCCATGTGGCAAATATTTTGGAGTTTGAAACAGTTCAGTGTTTCTGTAGGTTAGACTTTCAGCTACATGTTTCTCTTAACTACTTTGCCTGTTAAATGTCAATCAATGTTCTTAAGATTGGAATATTCTGGAATTTTTGCTGAAACTCATTCCATTTTCTCAGCTATCAATTTGTTCCTGGTGTTCCTGATAGTTATTTTTTAGTTTTTGCTGTATGCAAATAATAAATTATCCTTACTGACCCCTCACATAACATTCTCGTAAATGAGACTGCAGAGCCAAGACAACCTACCCTATTACTGCAAATTAACAAGATGTTTTGTTTAGGTGGATTTCAACTTCTGGTGGTTTTCTTTCTACCCTCAACATTCTGTATCTTTAGATTTGAAGTACTTGTTCATCTAGAATAGATCCTTCATGTGGGTCTTTTTGGATTTGGAATGTCAGGGAATATGATATGGTAACAGGTATATCGACCAAATTAAAATTGCACTGCTAAGAAAAATGTAAGTGAGTGGAGACAAGTATAACCTTAGTTGTCTATTTCAACCTGACTGGTTATCACAGGCTGAACTTCAATTGATGTTGAATTACAGTGGAAATTCTTTTTTTATTGTCTACATCTTTCTAATAAATTGTCGAAGACTCAGTGTCTGACTGTTTGTTTTGGTCGAGCTCTGTATTATAGCTATCAATCAGAACCTCTACTATGTAATTAAGGAAAACGTTCTGTTCCCCCCCCCCCCCTTGAAATCATTACAATTTTCATAAACAATTACACACATTTCAACACCCCTTCCAAACCGACGCGGTTCCAATTCATTCCTGGCGCTAGGACCCAGAAATCACTCCCAGATACTTTGTGAAGCACCATTCACTTCCTCTTTCGGCTCGATTTCTCTGTTCTGTGATCATGGCTTTAGCTACTGGACCACACCAGCCATGTTTGCTAATTTGAAACCCAAAGGTTAGCGATAAGTTGTTTATTATTTACATCGCTTCTACCATCTTTCAATATAGATCTGCTCTGTCGAAGGCCAGAAGGCGCAGGTGCCTTTAAAATCCAAGGATAACGAAGGTTTGACAGATTTAATTGAAATTTTAGGAAAAGTTTGGAGTGTTTTTAAGGGAGGAGGATGCTCCAGCAAAAATGTCCATAGCGCGTGCAGCGTAAACAATAACTTGCATCAAGCTGCTAGCTAGCTCGTGAACAAAGAGAAGCGTATACTAAACAATACATTAGCTTTAAATGTGGCCACCTGTGGTTGCTTTTCATGTGGAGGTCTGATTGTGTGCGTCGTAATTTCAACTAAGCATGGTTGCAGAGACCTCGCTGTATGGCTAGCTATTTGTATGCGCCTGCTGCGAGTGTGCGTGCGTAGTAGCTAGTAAACCAGCTAGCATTGTTAGCCAGGTTAAATGGCTAGCTAACGTTAGCTATTAGCTAATACATTTCGTTGTTGATTATAACCTTGGCGCTAACGATTGGCGTTGTCTAATTGGGCCTGGGTGTTGGATGCTCAGAACTTATTTCGTTAGACTAACAAACATGCCTACGTTTTTTTTATTTTATAACGCAATACAGTAAATAAATCTGCCATGGTACATGCCGTACTCTGCAGCAACGTGAGCTAGTCTAAACTGAAGTCTGAAGCTTTTTACTTGTTAGCAAGCTAGCCATTAACGTTATAATCGTACAGACTATCGTAGACCTAGGTACATATCATAACAACGAGGCCTTATTGCCTATTCTGTAATTTGCTAGTTAAGCATAACATGATTTTCCCCTGCCAGTAGCTCTCAAAAAACAAACCTAACTCATGTTTGTTTTGTTTTGTTTTGCTTACGTTCATGTAGATAGATCGAAATATTTATCGTGCTTAACGTTAGTTAACACTATACTATATCTAGTTGTAGCATCTAGCTTACGATAGCGGCTCTCAAGTCATAGAGGTAACTTGCTACCTAACAATCAACGTTAGAGCCAGATTGTGTTGTTGAGTCGGTTTGTGGCCCATGTACAGCTGATGGAGATCGACTGGTGAGAACCCTATGTCCTGGCTGTATGTATTGCGGCGCCAGGGCGATGATGTATCGCACTACCCTCATAGTTGTCCGTAAGGGCTTTAGCAATGTGGAATAGCGACAAGTGCGACATTTTGATTGCGGGAGTGATATGAGTACTTACTATTTAGACAAGATGACCACTTGTGCTAATACAGCTGTTAATGTGCAAATGTTTCAAAGAGTATTTCAGAAGGTACTTTTTAGCAGTCTGTATTTACGACTATATATTTTAGATACAATTGTAAAAAATAGGTATTATTGTAGGTTTAGGCACTTTGTATAAATGCTGAGTGTTCGAATTGATTTAATATTTTTTTTTAACTCTTCCTGAATAACAGATTAAATAATCGAATAAACGAATTAATTTACAAGTCATTGTAAGCATGATATTTTCCACTTTGTTCATCATATTTTTGAGTGATTTTTGAGAATTTAGTTTGTCATTCTATTTCCTGTATGCTCTAGAAGATGGAGGCGAATAACCATTTCAACTATGGCACCCACTCCTCAGTGTCTGCAAACTCAGGACTGAAGCTCTCCTCAGGGGATTCTCTCTATACTAATGGATCCTCCATGAGTTTTCCTCATCAAGCAAAGAGTGAGTTTTACTTGACTTGGATATGTTTTCAGTTTCAAAACTAAAAATGGGTTGAAAAATACCTCTGCCAAATCTGCTATTGTCCAATCTAGTGCTTGGTGTTATTCTGGCCGATTAAACATCCTATAATTTTTTTATAGGCTGCCAAGGTATACACAAATTTATGTTTCACAATCTTAGGTCATATTGATACAACATTCTCACTCTTCTCATCCCATTTGGCTAGATATAAACGGCGAAATGAATGTGAATGGAGTCACTACTGTAATTGGGTCTGGAGTGCCTGGATCCCATCCGCCAACAGCCCCTTACCCTCACATGAGCAACCACCACCAGAACAGCATGGGCTATGACTACCTATGGGGGGGACAGTCACAGTACAACCCAGCTATGAGCTCCTCTCCTGGGCTCAATATGCATCAGAAGCAACCTCCCACAGGGATGATGCAGCCACAGTCACAGCACCACTTCCAGGGTCACGGACAGTATCAACATAATGGAGGGATGGGGAGCTCCCGCCAGCCCCCTGTAGCGGCACCGCCAAACGTCACTCTATCCGGGGGCCAGTACTGGAACAGGGGCAACCCTGGCCAACAGCAGATGGGCTACAACTCTCACAGTGTGTATGGGGCCTACCAGAGTGCTCAGGTGCACCCAGGTATAGTGTCGTCACAGCATCACCAGCAGCAGCAGCAGCAGATTCTTCAGCCGACCCCTCACCAACAGACACCTCAGCACCTCCACCCTCACCACCACCCTCACCACCACCACCACCAGCAGCAGCAGCAGCAGCAGCACCAGCAGCCTCCTCAGCATTACGGCATGGTGCCCAACGGGATGCCCTACTACCAGCACCAGCCTCAGCACCCTCCCCTGCCGTCTCCCCAACCACAGCCGCCGCCGCCCCAGTCCCAGCCACCGGCCCAAGCTCAAATGATGCCTCCAACCGCCCAGAATTACACTCCTCCGCGTGGCAGTCCTCAGCACCATAATTTGGGAAGAGGGGGTACAGGTAGCCCCCTGCCTATGGGGGTGTCCTCTGTACAGATGATATCACCCACTACAGGGCAGGAGGGCGGGTCACCCCAGAGCCAGACCAGGGAGAGAAGTCCTCATGGTGGCAATGTTGGGATTCCAGTCAGCATGCAAGGTAACTATTCATCCCTTTTGTGAAGGAGGTTAAGTGTTTGGCCTTTCAGCAGTGTTCCACACTGCAACCATTTAACTTCCATTTTAGTAAAAAAAAAAAACCTGACATTCAGAGCTTAATTGTTCTAACATGGAGTGTTCTATACAATCCCCATACTACAGCTTACAACAGCGTTGTCTAGTTAGACATGGGACCAACCTTATGTGGTGATCCAAACTTGTTTTGCTGGTTAGCTTGCATGTTAACGAGAAACCGCTGAGATGAAGGAAAAAAAATCCTGTATTTTTGTGCAGTTACCAAGCTAGCCGCAATAAATTTATTCTATTGGTGACTATGTTTTGTAGTGATTTCGTGTTTCTAAATATGCCACAATGCCTTATTTAGAAAGTGAGAGCTGCTCAAAAATACGATTTCAAGTACTGATAAAAACTCTTTGTGACATAATCTGTCTATACTAAGTCTGTAGCATAGGTGCTACCTGGGAATAGTGTAGGTCTTTCAGGCCAACTTCCGATCAGGTACATCCCCAGTGCCCCACGGGCTTGTTCACTTCCTCTAAAAACGTCAGGCTTAATGGATAGCCTAAATACAATGGCACAAACTGCCAATGGTCAGCCTAGGAGCTGGGCGAAAAAAATGTGTCCTGATTTTCCACCACTAAAAGTATGGATGATACAGGGACCTCTGGTAATTGGTTGTATTCACATATATAAAGTTAACTTAATCAAATTCTAGTGATTTTTAAAAAAATACTTCGTGTTTTGTGCCCATTCCCTAGGCCGCCTAAATGAAGCTTTTACAGAGGTGGATAATGGCTATAATGGAATGGAGAGAGGGCCTGTAGGCCAGCGTCTGTCTAAAAGTGACAGCTACCCTCCCAAGCCCCCTGGTCCTCCCCTGGGTCCCAGCAGTGACTACTGCCAGCGTGCCGAGCCGCCAACAGCCCAGCACACCGACATGGCAACCCCAGCCAGGGAGTCGGCTATGACTGTTCTTCCACACTCGATGTCTTCTCCTTCAGCTGTGTTGGCGCCTCCTGCTGGGGTTTCAACGTCACCTCTATCCAAGGCGCCTACACCTCCTAGGGTCTCTGCACCTCCTACGCTCTCCTCACCAGGACCCCCCGTGGTGCCATCCCCTGTGGTGGTTTCCAGTCCTCCGCGCAACTTAACACCTCCCATTGTGCCCTCCTCTGCTCCCTCTGTAGCTCCTAGACTCTCTTCTCCTCCTCTGATGGTCCAGGGCCTCAGGCCTCCCCCTGCTACGCTGGGATCCCCTTCCTCCGCGGTGTCTGCTTCACCTCCTCAGCCCAAGCCCGCTCTGACACCCCCGGTGTCTGCTCCCCCTCCCCTGGCATCAGCCTCCGCCTACACCCTCTCCACTCCCATCTCGGCTTTGCAGCAGATGGTCCAGGGATCCAGGCCGCCCCCTCTGACGTCCGGCCCCCCAGCTGGGGCTCCCAGAGAAAAGCCTGGGTCTTTGTCGCCGGTGTCTGGCGCTTTGGCACCTGTGTCAGCAGCGGTTCATTCCTCGCCTGCTGCTTTACCTCCGTCATCCACACCTGCACCGCCGGCGTCCGTGACACCCGGCCCTCACTCGTCACTGTCGACGCCACCTGGACCTCACCCATCACTGTCCGCACCTCCGACTCTCGTCTCCAGGGCTCCTACAGGTGGAGCTGCACCCTTTGAGTCGGCGCCCAAACCCCCCCAGTCATCGTCAGCTCCTCTTCCGCCAGTATCTGCTTCTACCTGGGCCTCCGCACCACCTCCTGCGGCCTCCTCGCCGCCCAACGACGCACAAGCGCCTCGCCCAACTTCCCACGGCCCCAGAGCCCTGCCCACGACTGGCCCACCTCCTCTCACCTCTCAAGCCCCCAAGTCTGCGTCCGTGTGTGCGCCTTCTTCCTTCATGTCTGCGCCTCCCGTGCTATCTGCTGCTTCTGGGCTTGCTTCGCAAGTCACCTACCCTACGCAAGCCCCAAAAGCAACAGCTACCCCTGTACCAGAGCACGAAGCCACTGAGAACGAGAGGGGACCTGCTTGGGTGGGCTCTATCGGAAAGCCCGAGGCAGGCGTTAGGCAGTCAGAAGCAGAAGCGGCCACGCCACCACCAAAAGTGGAGGGTAAGGAGACTCTGTGCACTGATACCCGCTCCAACACGTCTTTCCCTGATAGTTGTGGGACCGCTAAGCACCCAGAGAAGTTTGCTAAGGCCGCAGTCGGTGCTCGTCCTGAGGAGGAGTCCCAAATGTCTGCAGCGGAGACGCCCGTGAAGAGAAGCTGTTTGGACGAGCCCGCCAAGACGGTGGACTCTGCAGAGAAGCTGTCGATGGCGGATTCCTCCCGCCTCCACAGTAGCAGGGCCGAGGACAGCGGCGTGACGGACGAGTCATCTTCGGACGACCCCTCCGGACCGGAAGTGACCTCGGCCACGGACGACGCCAGCCGCATGAACGACACTTCAAGGTTTGAAGACAGCTCTCGCATGGACGACACTTCTCGGTTTGAAGACAGCTCTCACATGGACGGCACTTCTCGGTTTGAAGACAGTTCTCACATGGACGGCACTTCTCAGTTCGAGGACAGCTCGCGCTTGACAGATGACGCTTCTGTTTTGGAAAAGGACACTTCCCGTGCGTGTGACACGACGAGGGACAGCTTCTCCTCTACGGATCACTTGAGGGATGAGACCCAGGAAGTGGATACCTCCCAGGCTGAGGAGACCATGGACAGAGGCCTTAGCACCAGAGAGTCTTCCCTGAACGACACCTCCCAAATGGGTGAATCTCGTGTGGATTCCTCTCAGAATAACGAGTCCCTGACGGGGTCATTTAGCCCCCGACCCCCTCCACCATACAACAAAGGTAAGAGCATGCCCGTCTTCAGGTATCTTGATATTTGACCTTTGAAAAAGTATCTATATTGTTTTATATAATCATATAAAAAAAAAAGCATTATCATTATATAATCAGGTCCGACGTTGTCAGTAGAACTGCCTTTAACAGTTACCACCTATTCATTGTTGTAGGGTCTGAAGTGGATGCGGAGGGTCTGGATAAACCGGACTCTGCTGGTCCCCTTAGTGGTAAGACAGGCGCCACTCTGCCTGTGACTCTCCCCGTTTTCGAGACGAAAGAGGAAGGCATTGCAAGCCTCGAGCCCCCTGCGGAGTGCCCCGTTGTGCCCCCACTCCTACCCGTAGCCGACCAAGCCTGTCCACCTGCAGGCGGCAAGGTGAAAACTCCAGCGAAAACCAGGAAGCCTAGAGCTCCCAAGTCCTCTACTCCAGGTATGTTTGAGATTGAGAAAAAACAAATTTATTTATATAATTAGAATAATAGTAATAAATACACGAACGTCATCCAGCAAGATTACACGATGTATCTCCTTTTTGTCCAGTTTCCCAGGGCCCAGGACAAGCACAGCAGAAGGCCACAATTAAAACTCCCAAGGTGGCCAAAATTAAGAAGAAGCTGGAGAAAGGAGGCGAAGGAGAGAAAGAAAAAGAGAAGAAGGAGCCTGCGAGGAAGAGGAAGCGGAGCGCCAAGGTGGCCGCCGACAAGCCATCAGAGGTTTCTGCAGAGGCCGACCTGGAGGCCGCTCGTCAGCGAGCCATTCAGGACGAGCAAATCAAGGCCATCATCGAGGCATGTCTGGCCACCGATGACAGCCCCGCCGAAGAGAAGCCGAAGAAAGCCAAGAAAAACAAGAAAGTGGAGCCCAGCCCTCCCAAAATACCCAAGCTGGAGGACGATTCTAAAATGAACGAGGACGACCATGACGGAGACGACAGCTCTACGGCAGGTAATAAAACCCATTTACAGCTGGATTAAAAGTCCGTGTTTAGAGGGGCATTTAAAGTTGGACATCATAGCTTTTTATCCAATATCCTTTGTGGCTCACATCCGTGTCTTGTGAGAAGAAGCAGCCGGGTCTGATGTTTCAGTTTTAGTAGTGCACTTTTTTTCAATCTCACTGATTTAGGAAAGCTTTTGTTCACATTCCCTGAATCCTTTTGTCACAGGGGAAACACCCAAAAGAAGAGCGGTAGCGACAGAGGAGCAGGTCCACTTCCCAATGCTGCATGGGTAAGTGTCCATCAGCTTGTGTAAGTCCAATGTCAGTGGTAAAACTACAATTTACAATCTACAACTTTCGCTCTTACTGTCAGTCTATCTACATGATTAATACCTTTGTCGAGATACTCCTTGCCGCAGTTTCTGTGGCTGACTGTGTGTTGTCGTCTTTATCACCTGCCACGTCTCTTTAGCTGGAGGAGAGAGATCCGCGTGAAAAAGCTGGAGAACAGAATGAAGGGCGAGACCTGGTACTACAGCCCCTGTGGCAGGAGGATGAAGCAGTTCCCCGAAGTCATCAAGGTTAACTGCCAGCCACTAAATTCCAAATCGAAACCTATCTAAAACCAACACTGATACCTCACTTTGGGACACAATGCAAATGTCAATAGAGATGTCTCGACCGCTTACTCGAAACACCACTCCGAGTAGCACAGTTATAGATCATTGACGGTTCTGCTTCCCCTGGTCCCCTCCTCCTCCCCCAGTACTTGAACAGGCACCAGGACAGCCTGGTCACCAGGGAACACTTCAGCTTCAGCCCCCGCATGCCTGTTGGAGACTTCTACGAGGAAAGAGAAACCCCGGAGGTCTGTATCTATATCCAGCTCGCCCGCCGCTGAGACCAGAATCTGTGTTCTCAGCATTAAAAACGCGCAGTGCTTCCAAATCGAGCCACATGGCACACAGCAATTGGAACAACAAAATTATAGACGAATGTATGAAATTATCAATTTCATAAACAAGAGTCATGTTACAGGGACAAGAGTGGTGCCTCCTGACCAACGAGGAAGTTCCCTCCATGATCATGGCCATCACGGGCCGACGCGGACGACCTCCGAACCCCGACAAGGAGAAGCCCCGGCGGGTACGCGGGCCCAGGGGTGGCCAGGCCCGCCGCCCAGGTAGACCGCCCAAACCCACCATGGTGGACCTGCTGAGCAAGGTGGACGCCAGGCTACTGAAGAGACTAGAGGCCAAGGGTGAGAGGACTTAGTCTGTGGTGTCTTAATGACGGCAACAAGCTGGGATTCGTGCATGCATCTATTCTGTTTGTTTTTTTATATAAGGATTCAATGTGAGATGTTTCTTTTTCTAGAAGCACCTACTGAGGAGGACAAGGAAAAACTTGCCAAGATCAAGAAGAAAATGAAGAGAAAGGTATGTTACAAACACATGGGAGACCTTCAGGCAATGGCTTCGATTTGTGTCAGTATTGTATTACAATTAAATGTTCTTTATTTCAAATTCACCTAGGCAAGGATGAGAAGAAAGGAGGATGCCAAGAACAAGAAAATCAAAGAGGATAAAAAGAAAGCCAAGGTAGGGTGCCAATGCATTCAGATGTCTGACAACACTTACAGTAAACACAAAAGTTAAACATAGCCCTTTCTAACACCTGTGCCTACCTCTCGTTGCTGCATCCAGACTGGCGACGAGCCAGAAGCTAACGAGCAGGAGGACACCAAGGCCGAGCTGCCGGGAAGCCCCGTGGCCGCCTCCCAGGCCCCGCCGCACCCCGCCCCGGAGCCCACCCCCGAGCCCAAGAAGCCCGGACGCAGGAAGAGGGCGAAGGTCGACGTGCCGCCCCCGGTGCAGGAGACGGACCAGGAGCGGATCGCCCAGGGCAAGCGGGTGCTGGGGGCCCGGAGCAAAGCCAAAGCCCTGGCCAAGGCCCAGGCAGAGGCGCAGGCAGCCACCCTGGCCGCGGCGGCCGCCAAGAGGCAGGAGGAGAGGAAGGCCCAGGCCCAGAGACGCCTGGAGGAGAGGAAGAGGCAGCAGCTGATCCTGGAGGAGCTGAAGAAGCCCAACGAGGACATGTGCCTCACCGACCACAGGGTAAGCAAGTTGCCGTGGCAATGTCCTTCAAATTGCTGATCTTTAATCGCTAGGACTTTGTTGCTCGGTGACGGTGGGGTTATTTGCTTTCAAATGAGTCCTTTGTTTGTGTCCACCAGCCTCTCCCCGAGCTGTCGCGGATCACTGGCCTGGTGCTGTCCGGCAGGGCCTTCTCCCATTGCCTGGCCGTGGTGGAGTTCCTCCACAGCTATGGCAAGGTGCTGGGCCTCGACGTGTCCCGGGACATCCCCAGCCTCAGTGCCCTGCAGGAGGGCCTCCTGGGCCTGGGGGATGGCCAAGGAGAGCTCCAGGACCTGGTGCTCAAGCTGCTGGAGGCGGCGCTGCATGACCCGGGCCTGCCCTCCTTCTATCAGGTTAGTACAGGGGACTCTCTTTCGCCTATTTATATTAATTTTTCCGCAGATGTTTGTTGTCCTGTCCGAAGTAGTGCGGTTCAATTATCTTAAGTTTGGTGCCATATTTATAGAACCGTCATGTTATTTAAAAGGCTTTCCAGGTATACCCTCCATTTTTCTCTCCACTTATTGTCCTGTTTCTCTCCCGCTGGGTGTCTCTCTCTATCTGTTCCCTGTAAGTCGGTGAAGATCCTGGGGGAGAAGCTGGTGGACCTGGAGCTGACCCGCAGCACCGTCTCCGAGGGCCTCCGCATCTTCCTGGAGGCCCACGGCTTCGAGACGGCGGTGTGCGACACGCTGCGCACCAAGCCCTTCCTCGCCCTGTCGCCCGACACCAAGGCCGCCATCCTGGGCTTCCTGGTGGACGAGCTCAACGGCAGCAACCTCATCGTCAGGTGGGCAACCCAGAGTGCCATGGAGCGGACAACGTTTGAACGAGGTGCAGTTTTGGTGGTTACCTCTAGGGGGGGCTGCTAGTAAACGTCTTCTTGTGGGGGTTTTTTTACAGTGAGATCGACAACACATTGGAAAACATGGCAACCTACCGGAAGAACAAGTGGATCATCGAGGGGAAGTTACGCAAGTAAGGGCCTTTGTAGTTTCCTCCCCCTGCATGATTTTGTTGCCTTGGGACAATCGCTAATGCGTTGTGTTTTGCAAACCATCTGCGTTTGTCCTCCCAGGCTGAAGTCGGCGCTAGCGAGGCGTACGGGCCGCTCCGAGGACGACCTGTGCCTGGAGGAGAGGAGGCGCAGCGCCCGCGTGGCCGAGGAGGAACACCTCAGCCTGGAGGAGAGCGACTTACTGGAGAGGAGCTCCCGCCGCTCACGCAAAGAGGAGGCCGTGTTGAGCGACGTACGTTGTTTAGCCATGCTGGTGTATTCTTGTTTTTAATCGTCACAGCTTTCTGGTACTGGAGCGTATCCGTGAGTGTCTTATTCTGACTCCGCTCTGGTTCCCTCTCCAGCAGAGTGACAGCCCAACCAACGGCAGCATTCCAGAGATGGAGAGACAGATCGATAAGCTGACCAAGGTAAGGACTAGCCAGCCCCTGTGAAACACACTGGTACTGCTGCATGTGTATGATCGCTTTTGTAATGACTTTATTCCCTCTAAAGCGACAGGCGTTTTTCCGTAAGAAGCTGCTGCAGTCGTCCCACTCCATGAGGGCGGTGTCTCTGGGTCAGGACCGCTTCAGACGCCGGTACTGGGCTCTGCCTCAGATTGGAGGCGTGCTCGTCGAGGGGCCCGAGGAGATCCTAAGTGAGTCTGCGAAATGTTGATGTCTATGAGTCAAAGGGTTTCTGAAGAGCTGTAGAAAACTTCAAGTGCTGTAATAATAACTACTTGCTTGTCTTGCGTGATGCAATCGCGTCTACCACAAACTCTCAAAATATGTCTCCTTTTTCTGCGTTACAGCCTCTGAAGACATCCTTGTGGCCGAGGTGCCCGTCACTTTCATGAAGAAGGAGCCCAAAGTGGAGGAGGTCCCTGTCACTCCCACGGGACTGCCCTCCTCCCCTACCCCCTCCTCCACCCCCGGCCAACCCCCGACCTCCTCCCTCGAGGACGACCCGCTCCCGGGCACCGCCTCCCTCATGAGCCAGCCCCGAGGCCGCGGCCGGCCCCGCAAGATCAAGCCGGAGGTGGAGCTCCACCTGCGCACGGCCAAGATGGGCCGCCGCCGCCGCAGCAGCAAGTCCGGCGGGGAGGAGGCGGGCCCCGAGACCAACGGGACGCAGAACCTCACGCAGGCCGCCTTCCAGAGCTGGCTCAGCCAGCCACAGGAGGGCACCGCGTCGGCCAACGGCACGGGTCCGGAGGACAGCGTGAAGGACGCGGCGGAGAAGCAGGGCCAGTGGTTCAACCTGCTGCCCAAAGAGCCGTGCGACTCCAGCTCCCTGACGGAGCCCCAGGCCCCCGCCTCCCCCGGCAGCACCCCACCCAAACTCTCCTCCCTCTTCCCTCTCAGCAGTCTGCCAGCCCTGGCTGCTCCGCTCATGCAGGTCAGCCCTTACAATGTCATCGTCCCCTCTGCTTTTACTATGGTGTGGCTGTACGCGATGGCCAGTGAAAATCACACCAAATAGATTGGATGTGTTTTTAACCAGTATTCCCCTTTCCAGGCTGCCCAGCTCCCAGCCAGCCTATCTCCAGCAGTCCCAGAAGGCCCAGCACCGCCGCCACCACCACCACCACCAACCCCCCAAGAGGGTTCCGCTTCGGCCCCCAGCACCCCTGCCAGACCAGGCCGCAGGCGGAGGAGGGGCAGCCGCGGCAGCAGCCCCGCCCGTCGAGGCAGCCGAGGCGGGGTTCGGGCGGGCGCAGGCAAGCGGCGCGGCAGGCCACCATGCACTGTCTTCCAGGAGCTCGAGCAGCAGTACTTCACTCAGCTGGTGGTCAAGCCCATTCCTACATGTAAGCCTCCTCTAGTCGTCTAGCGCGGGTAGTTTGTGACTGCAACAGGAACTTCCTGTCAGCGGCATGTGGCGAGCCCTTTCCCCGTGTTACCGTTTCAAATTTCAGTGTGTGCCTGTGCGGTTTTGACATTTTCTCAAAGGAACTCTAGCGTGTCTTTTTTTAACGTCTTGCCCTGCGTGTCGCGTTCCTCAGCGATGGCGCGCGGCTGGTGGTGGATCACGGAGCCCGAGGAGCTGCACGCCACCCTGCAGGCGCTGCACCCGCGCGGCACCCGGGAGAAGGTGCTCCACAAACACCTGGCCAAGCACATGGAGAGCCTGGTGGAGCTGGTCACCAAGGGCGTCAGCGGTGAGCACGGTCGACAAGAGAGCCTCTTAAAAGTCTCCCCGCCATTTTGTTGTGCTCCTTCTTTTTCCGTGGAGGCTTGCCATGAGGGTCCTCCCAGAAAATAATTATCCTCTCTGCTTTTTCCCCCCTCTTGTGGGTTACCTCCGCCACCCCTTGTCAGACCCCATCTTCCAGGTGAAGGTGGAGGAGGGCGACGCCCTGACAGAGGCCCTGCAGCAGCCCTGGCAGGTGGTGGAGCGCTCCTTGGAGACCGACGTCAGCGCCCTCCGCTGGGTGGAGGACCTGGAGCAGAGGGTCATATCTGCAGACCTGCACCTCAAGGTGGGAAATGGTCGTCCACTTTAGTAGGGGCTTAAAAGGCAAGAGGTCAGGCTTGGCGAACATGCAGCAAATGTCCAGCTGGTGGCGTACATAGCTTATGCTGAGAGACGGTTTATGGACAGACAGGGACTTTTTGTTCTCAGTTCCTACGGAGATTGAATGCCACGTCTTTCTATTGTGTATGTTTGTCCAGGTTGCTCCCCAGAGCGTGAAGACAGACAGTGAAGGCAACACGGTAGAAACCCCAGTCCTAGGATTTCAGGTAAAGAATAATGTGACCTGTCGAACAGTTGTTTTTCCTCAATTCCCCAAATACAAATGATTTTCAAGTAAAGTAAAGTATTGTGTGGTATTAACATGGCCACCTCCTGTCCCCCCTCATGCAGCCCTACACGGTCCCCGAGGCAGACTCCACCCGCGAGGACCTCCAGTATTACGAGCACGATGCCGACCCGCGCGACGACTGGATCGTGCGCACCAAGAAGGAGTGGTCGGACTTGCCGCGCGTGGCCACCCACCCCCTGGACCTGGCCGTGCTGCGGCTGGCCAACCTGGAGAGGAACATCGAGCGGCGCTACCTGAAGGAGCCCCTCTGGAACCTGGCCGAGGTGGTGCGCCTCGCCCCCCTCACCCCAGCGCCCGGAGAGGAGAACCCCGTAGACGTCATGAGGTGAGGCGGTGCTCTTCTAGTCGCCCGTCCATCAGGGATGTGGAAGAAAGTTCCCCACACTAGTTCATTTTCTATTGAATAAATTCAATTTATTTCTCCAAATCTGTTCATTTTCAGGCCGTTCTGATGGATTTGTTTGTGGAGTTATGGTCGGTTTGTGTTCTTTACCATCTGTTTCTGTTTACCTCGCTAGCCTGGAGAGTGAGATCACTCCTCGCCTGCGGACGTGGAGGCAGGGTCTGGACCGGTGCCGCAGCGCCCCCCAGCTGTGTCTCTGTCTACTGCAGCTGGAGAAGGCCATAGCCTGGGAGAGATCTGTAGTCAAAGTGGTAAGGACGGACGCCAGCAGTGACAACGTTATATTAGTACTGCTCTACTTCATTCAAGTTAGGCTGATTTTGTATTTATTTATTTGAGCAAAGCACTCCAAAGGAAACGTCCTGTCATAGAACCCAGTTGATGCCTCCGTTTTGTGGCACGTCATTGTTTAGTGTTGTGAGCTGAAGGTTGGCCCGTCCCTGTGTGACCGCTTGGATCTGTTTCCCCCCCCACACAGATGTGCCAGGTCTGCAGGAAGGGGGACAACGATGAGTACCTGCTGCTGTGCGACGGCTGTGACCGAGGCTGCCACATGTACTGCCTGAAGCCCAAAGTCACCCAGGTGCCCGAGGGGGACTGGTTCTGCCCCACCTGCATCAGCCAGGTCAGTGAAAACACCGCGGCATTTCAGCGGGAACTTGTGTCGTCACGACCCCTAGAGGGCAGTCGTGGGCAGAGGAATGCCAAGAACATTGTCTTGAGCCACACACTCCTTGACTCTTTAAACTCTTATGCCAACCTGTGATTTACTCGTGTGTGTGTGTGTGTGTGTTCTCTGTCTGGCAGGCGCTGGGTGAGTCACAGCGCGGCCAGCGCTCCGCCAAGCAGCGGGTGCGAGTGAAGAAGAGGAGGTACGAGGATGACAGCTCCGACGAAGAGACGGGCCCCCGGCGCGCCGCCGGCATGGCGACCAGGCACAAGGACGCCGGCCCCTTGTCCTCCTCGTCCTCCCGTTACTCCGGAGACGGCGGCGCGGGACACTCGCCCTCCAAGCGCCGGCGCATGACCACGCGCAACCAGCCGGACCTCACCTACTGCGAGTGGGTCTCACAAACACTACAGCTACATGCCCAACCTAGCTGCTGTGCTAAATATGTTGCCTCTAGGGGCTCTGCTTGCAAAGAATTGATCTAATCCTGCTTAGGTAGTCCTCTAATGCTAGTTTCTCATCAGAAGTGTAATTGGTAAAAAAAAAGATTGAGGTTAACATGCTTAGGGAGTCCTTGAATGCTGTATTCTTATCACAAATCTAGTGTGGAACGGATGCCTGAGTGTGCCAGGATCATCCTTTTTAATGTTAGAGTTTTGGCTAGATTCTGGTTGCGGGTTAAGCAGACCAAGCAAGGTGGAGTCGAGATGTTTTTGAGTTTCGAGTCGAGATGTCCGCTCTCTCGTGGGCGGCCTCACGGTGGCGCCGTCACGTCCTGAACGCCGCGTTGTCTTGTGTGCCAGGATCATCCTGATGGAGATGGAAGCCCACGCCGACGCCTGGCCCTTCCTGGAGCCCGTCAACCCCCGCCTGGTGCCGGGCTACCGCCGCATCGTCAAGAACCCCATGGACTTCCTCACCATGAGGGAGAGGCTGCTGCAGGGAGGGTACGTCACGCCTCACCTCAAACCTCTCATTCAAAAACAAACCCAAAACCCTTTGTCTGTTTACCGTGCCCATTCCTCTGTCTCGTCCTCACGCGCCGTTTGGTTGGGGGCAGAGGAAGTGCTAGGTGACCAGGTCACCCCCCCCACACACACACACACACGCTAAACTCTTTGTTAAACTCATGTTCTCAGGTACAGCAGCTGCGAGGAGTTTGCGGCAGACGCAGAGCTGGTGTTCAACAACTGCGAGCTTTTCAACGAGGACACGTCGGAGGTGGGCGTGGCCGGGCACGCAATGAGGCGCTTCTTCGAGAGCCGCTGGGACGAGTTCTACGACAGCAAGGACAAATAGTCGCCGACCCCCGGTGGACACTACCTCTAGTGGTAGGGACCCCAGACTGTTAACCCCCCCTCGTCCCCCACGGTCTGGCTGCTGTTACTGCTTAGGCTGGGTCTGGAGGTGACGTCAGATATAACTCACAATGTGTATAGGTATATATGTATAGATTTTGTTATTTGTATGTATCCCGTTTTCCTCTCTCGACCAATATTTTTAATTGCCTAAACCCAATGGGGGTTGTGCGTCCACCGCACCTGTCCCCCCCCCTCCTCACAAGGACTAGTAGGACGCCCCAAGTTCCTCCCTGCCGCTCCTGCGGCGCCCATCACCTATCTGGATTTATTTCTTCATCGTGTGGCCCCCAACAAACTACTCGCCCCCCTCGCCCGTGGCCACATGCCCTGCCCACCGGGTCTGGTAGTGGTGCTTGATTTTTTCTCCTGTGACTGCCTGGTGGCTTTCTGGATCGACTCAGCACCCCTGTGACCATAAGTGGATCAAATCGAACACTTGACTGTTTCCTCACCTTGGGCCAAAGCCCCCACTTTTACCCGTTTAATGGAAATTTAATGTAGTGTGTGGTCTTATGCCTAGAAGTAATTTTCTCAATATATTTTTATTATATATTCTATATATATATATAAAGATTACAATACCTGGGATTATTTAATAGCAATAGCTTGTAGTGACATGTGTACAGACTATATCATAGAGAAGTCTAGACGATTTATCAAAAGGCCAGTAAAAAAAAAAAAAAGAAAAAGAAAGGAAGGTAACTCCAACCGTCAGATGAGTAGACTTTGACATGTTGCATTGTATAACCTCGACACTTGACACATGCAAGCATGCATTAACACACACACACACACACACGTTAAATATTCTACTCTAGACACACACACACACTCACACACACTGGCACCCCCTACTCCCTGCTGCTCTGTGAAGGACACTGGTTACTGAAACTGGAGGCTTTAGGTGTATGTCTGCCTGGATTTTTTTTCTTGTTTTCCCCCCTTTCCCTCCCTCACAAAGGGTGCATAATCACAGTCAAACTGGTCGTTTTTACAGACACCAGGAATATTTAGGTGGCGTGTGTTATAGACTGTGTTGATATGACTGAAATGCGGCTGCCGCCATTTTTACAAATGTTAATTTATGTTAACAACACTTTTGTGTTGCAGATTTTTAGTTTTTACAGTACTGTTCAAATAGTGTGTAGATAAGATTCCACTTTAAAATGTTATTACATACACTGATGTGTAATGATAAGCTTGTGCTCTGGGAAATAGTGGATTATTTCCCGACAATGAAGATTTATTTCTTTTGCAATTTCAGATGAAGACTGTAGTTATTCGAAAGATTGTAAAAAATATCAAATTTGACCCGAGGCGGAAATTTCTGAACCTATTGCGCATCAAATCTTGAGTTTGAACTTTTTTTAGTCTGAACTTGCAGAGAACTTTAAATGTAAGATAATGTCTGTGGATTGGTAGAGGGGAGTTCCATCTCCTACATTGTTCTATCCAGTCGTCAACCTGCTAAGAGCTAGCACCTGTACATACATGTCTGATACTTAGGCTTCTTTTCACATTCCGTTTCCAGTTTTGATTTTCCTTGTCGCTGTTTAAATGGCTAAAGTTGGTGTTGCGTGGCGTGGTTGGTGTAGTAGGAAGGCAGCAGGATGGCAACTCCCCGATCTGGCTTTTATTTAAACATAGTTTCTTACACTGAACACAAACTGGTCGATAGGTAATTCATTTCCAATGTTCCTTGCGACACTAAAGGGACAGACCTTATTCGTTTTTTGTTGGGTTTTTTTCCAGAAAAAAAAGAAAAAATAAGACAATAAAACCAAATGTGGTGTTATGTGAATTTTTAATAATGTACAGTTTTTGTGACTTTAAATTTGTTCCTTTCTATATTTTTAGGACCAATATATCATTTTTAAGAGGAGGTATTACAAGACCATGTTGTATCAAGGTGATGTAACGAGTGTGCATCTGTAGAATGTACTGTGAGTTGAATAAAAACCACATCTAGTAGAGAGTAACTGGTTTCCTCATCGTCTCTGTCTTTGCGTCCACTTTACAGCACGGGAATATGCGTGGTTTTAGTTCTGAAGGACCTGTAGCTACACCAGCACCTTTTCAGGCACTGAGAGCGGAGGCGTTTGAGGAAGACGACTATACCGACAGTTGTGGACGCTTGGAATTGTTTCAGTAGCAGCTTCAATACAGAAAGTCTCATTTGTGTGTGGGTGTAGCTGGTAATTGAATCCCAATGTTGTAAATTGAATTTTGTTTAGTTTTTCTTATTATAAATGTACATGAACTGAGAGCCATACAGGTGATTGATGATGGACAGTGTTGCGAGGGGAGAACCGCAGGGGAGTCCTGTCTGGGGCATATGTTGCAGGGAAGACCTGGCTGTCACTACCAGCTGGACTGGCCTGTGGTGGGGGCTGTAGGTAGCCAATAAAAAAAAAAAACGGAAACCTTTTCTATGGGTCATAAGGGAAGCCTACCTTTTTCTGATGAGGTGAATGAATGATGTATAGGGGCAGTAGACATGTCAATGTACTAGACGCACAACCCACTTAGTTTTCCCTTTTTCTCTCTTTCAAATCCCTGAGCTGGCAGTTCGGGAGTAGATATAGTGGCTTGTGTGTGTGCGCGCATAGTGTCAGGTCAGCACTCTGGGCTGAGGGCCTGAAAACTCCCCACGCCAGCGGGATCCACTGTGTGTCCACCCACCGTCCTACCCCACCGTCCCAAACAAGGGAGCTTAGCCCCACAAAAGGGGGGATAATGGTGCCTGTCGACGGAGTAATCCACACCATAATGGGGCACGCCCAACCAGTTGGTTCTGGACCGGCTCTGCTACATTGAGGTCACTGAACTGTGTTGAGACAGTGTTGCCCTGTGTGGTCTCTAAACGCCTTCGTCTGGTTCCCTATCACTTCTAATCCTCCGTTACAATCCAATGCATAGTATATGCAGTCTGTCCCATACATAACCCCCACTGCAGTCAGTCCTCTATATGGGGTTTCAGTACAGGATGTACCGTGTTGGTCAAATGCACTTATGTGACCTTTTGGAGGGAAGCCAGGGCGATGGATAGTTGGAGGAGTCTTCTTTGGGATTTGGGCTGCTCTGGAGTCATGGCAGCAGGCAACAGCTCCTAAAATGCGGAGGAGGGGGGCGTTACTTCGGTACACTTATCCCAGCTTTGGTGGAGGTCAAGCTGTTTGGCGGCAGTGTAGTTAGCATTATTTAAACTTAATATGTGCCTGGCTGAATCAGCAGAAAAAACTGCGTTGAACAAATAATAGGTTTTTGCCCTTTGAGTTGCCTTTTCTCAATACAAATATAAACTGGTGATTTTATGCTTTATTTGGATTCGTTGTGAAGGGTCAGCCATTTAGTGTTTTGATCAAATATCTAAAAGGAAAATGTTCACAGGCGTATGTTTGTTGCACATCAAAGAGGATGCAAAAAAGCATCCACAGAGGCAGCAACACAATAGGTGCCATGGCAACCGCAGCACGGAAGAGCCTGTCCCCATGGTGATGGGGACGATGCCTCCCAAGTAGTTTCTGAAAGGCCAAAGGGGTAGGGTTGGGGGAAAGATGATAAAGGGGAAGGGACTGGGGGTTTACATAAAGAACAATACCGTACATTTATCTAGATTTTACTCATCCCAAAAATAGTTTGTAATGTCATAATAGACAGAACTTTAGCCTTGGCAGGAAGTGGGGATTGTATTAATCCTCCTGGTAGGGTGATATTTTACCACTTTCCAAACTGCGTCAAGTGCCTTCAAACGGAGCAATTACTGTCTGGTCAGAGGAATGTTGTGCAGGCGTCTTTGTCGTCCAACCCTTTCCGGAGCTGATCACAGGGAACGGGTTCAAAGCGCACATCAACCCCCTGATTCTGATTCTGTCAAAGTAGCAGGGATGCTCTCTGCTCTCACTAATGGCCTCTCCTCGGGTCATTGATATGAAAATCAGCTGCAGGAGCTGTGATGTGGGCCAGGTGCTCAGGACACTCTCCAGCTTCAGCTCAGCCTGATCGTCTGAGGGGGGAGGGGGAGGGGGGGGGGGGGGTGGGTGAAGGGGGGGGGGGGCTGTCTTACAGTGAGACA
>JAVQIZ010190754.1:0-10437 GCA_036023535.2 Galaxias brevipinnis | reverse complement strand
ATGCGAAATATCTATCTTAAAAATGTATAATACATCTGTTTGCTTTTTTTCCTTACATTTTATTATCTTTAAAGGAAAAGTTCAACTTTTTGTGAAATAAGATATGTTCCTTCTTACCTACCCTAGTAAGACGAGCTGATCAAAATCAATGTTATGATTGTTAGTCTAATCATGTGTAATTTAGGAGAGTAGGTAGGTAAACATAGGCTGTGTTCGAAACATACTACGTTTGACAACAAATTAGTATGCAGTAGTCAACGGTACATTGTCTGAGAAATTTGAGTATGGAAAAAGTTATTAGCCGATGCTTCACGCCCCAAAATGCCATTCGGCAATTTTGATTTGTACAGGAAGACACAAGAGAAGATCAAAGAAAGAGTGGATGGAACAGAAGCAGTGTGCTTTACTACAGACTGCTGGACATCCAGAACCACAATTTCCTTTATATCTGTGACTTGTCATTTCATTGATGACTTTAAGATGGTCTCCGTCATGCTGCAGTGTTTTGAAATGGGCAACAGGCACACAGCTGAAAATCTGGTAGATCAACTTTTAAGGGTTGCAAGGTAGTGGGACATTTCAGATAATTGCAGCCTGTGTTTCTGACAATGCTGCCAATGTTGTAAAAGCCATCCAGAACACAGGTTGGCCCCACCTATTCTGCTTTGTCCACTCACTGAACCTAATTGGACACAACGGCATTGCTGCCATTAAATCTACAGTTGACAAAGTAAAGGCAACAGTTGAAATAAAAAATTGGCCACCCTATCTTCAGAGGAGTGAGTGGGAAGAAATACAACAGGTCTGCAACGTGCTGAAGCCCTTTAAGGAGGTCACAGTTGAAATTAGTGGTGAAGGGTAAGGGTTTTTTAATGTTGGTATTGCATTGTCATGTGATAATACTGTGATTTTGAAGTTCTAATCTTCACTTGCACAGCCACATCAAAACAAAGTCATAAACCTGTCAATAAAGCTTTTGGCTACTGCTTGTCTGGCTTGTTCTAGGTCATTACCATGGGAACTTGACTTCAGAGAAGCCTGATGAATGGCTCGGTGGGGGTGGGGGAGGGGTCGTTAGGATAGTTGTAGTGCCTTGTCTGTCTGGCTGTCTGGCTGTCTGTCTTCAAAGGTGTTAGCTTACTGGTTACCAGCTAAGATGTGATATCTGTGTCACTGTAATCAAAAGGAAAAACACATAACTAAAACTTGTGCATAATAATATGCATTTAATTATTATTAACAAGTCTAATCTTTCGCTCTCTTTCTCTCAGTTATATGGCCACTTCAAAGGTGGTTCTTCTGGCAAGAGCTCTGCAAAAAAACTGCAAACCTCCAATGAGCTGCTAGAAACCCGTTTTCACACGGAGGCCTATATTAAACATGAATCAGATATCCTATTATTGAGCCTGCAGATGATATAGCCGCAGTCTCATAACGATGTCAATGTTAATTTATGTAGTGCCGAGTTCCATTGACGTGTTTGTCTCGCGAGAATAACATCGCTCTTTCTGGTTTTTGCGACACTTTATCTGCTTTTTGACAATTGATTGTTCCAGGCTGCTTCTGTTCTCCGTGCGCGCAAACATTGCCAGCTTTTACAAGCCTGGCATGAGTTAACGTTGACTGGAGCAGGCCGAATAGTGTTCATGGAACGGCTTAAGGCTTAAGTCAAAGTTGACGTTTGTTCAAGCCAGGATTTTTCTATTAAGCTCCGATTTCATTAGCGCGGTTGATGGAACACCCCCCAGTAGGTTTCTGTTTGTAAACAAAGTCCCTTGCTACTACTTTGTTGTAATCTGTTTTCTACAGGATTGTCTAACTGACTATCCTACTTGTTTCTATGTTGGTCCTAGACAGTAATCTCCTACATATTTTTCTTATATTTAGACAACATTTTCCAACTAGAAAATGTATTTCCCTGAGCGAATGCGATGTTATGCGTCATAGTTATTAGACTGATCGCCTTAGTGCGCACAAGTGTACTGCAGTCCAGACCCTATTTGTTAACGGGGCGTTTACTGCTGCTGTGGCGCCGGAACTGGGGAGGCAACAGGATCTTTATGCTTAATACCGATTTGTACGCAGTTCATTAGTTATGTCAACACTGGTCCTCCTGATCTGATTACTTTTTACAACATAGCAGGTCATAAAAAATGATTCTAACAAGCAATGCAAATGTCTATTTTCTGTTGAATAGCTTACACATTTTCTGAGGAGAGACCAACACCCATAATTAACTAAAATCAGAATAGATATCTCCATTATGAGCCTGCGTTAGGTGTGCAGAACACAACCCCAGATTATCCGGAGATCACCCCTTCTTTCACCCCCCATTCTTGTAGTCGTTACGGCGCCGCTGCTGCTAGATTGGCAGTTGTGCTTCATCATAATCTAATGGCGGACATATACGATGACTAAGTAGTCTTCTAATGTTTATTTTTATTTTTATTCTAGTTCTCTGAGCTCTATATGTTTGCACATGCAGTTAACAGTATCTCATACGTATTAAAATCACTTATCAGAGCTTGAAGGAAGTGGATCGAGGGTCAGCCAAATAGCGCTGTTTAAAACGCTTCCTGTAATAGTTTGGGCATTATAACTTTATTGCATTATTTTCTTCTTTCATGTGCATTTCAACACACTATTAATTATCAGAATCATATTGTAGAAATAAACATATTTTATGGGAAATGGGCGATATTATGGAAGCAGGGTTTATGCAAAATGGACTACTCTATTCAATTAGAATGCATTTTATGACAATGTAATCCAGTATCTTCTATTCATCCTAACAGCTAACTGCATTTCTGAAATAAGAGCTAGTTGCCTTTGTATAATGCCTTTGTCGTCTTTTACAAATTGTTAGTTCATTACACAGTGTTGGCAGTCAGTGCAGCATGCCTTGTGGTTTGCATTGACTATTGTAAGCAGTTATTATTTCAATAACGCTCACTTCTTGATTTGCAACATTGCTAGTGAACATGAAACACCATGCAATTGTCGTTCATTACAGCAGGAGAGGGGAAGCGTCTATCCATAGCTAGGTGCTAATGCTAACTTGAAACTAGCAAACTCACTATGGAATAATTAGCGATACAGTGACGCCGTCACATATCCTCGCAGGCGCATTCATGCAGATGTCCTGAACTATTGGCGCTGTTTGTTATTTATGAGTTAGCTATCCCACTTCTGAAGCCCCCAATGAAGGACCTAGATGAATCATTCCCTTCTGTATACTGCTGAATCATACCCTGGTGTATACTGCCATCTAGTGACCGCAATAAAATGTTGACTAACATATACATGTATACATTTTATTGCGGTCACAAGATGACAGTATACACAAAGGTATGATTCATCTTGGTCCTCCATTCCAGCTCCCCTGAAGTGATACCCTCTTACCATTCATTGTCTATGGGCAAATTAAGCGTGTAAAAGAGGCAATTAAAAAAACAGCTAGTGGACAGGTTAATTAACTGTGTACAAGCACAGTCCATGGCATTCGAACTGACATTTTGCCGTTGCAATGGAAGCGACATGCACCGTACATAGGTGCCGAAAAATGGGGCCAATAATAATGATAATAATAATAATAAAACTAACAGTATATGATTGTGGCTTAGGAGGCAATCACATAAAAACCGGAAAGAGCCACTCACTGATGCAGTTAACAAGCCAAGACAGTCTTTATAGCCTACTAACATAACTTGCAATTACATAACGTCAACGGAAGATGGTGGTAAATGCCCGTAAAATCTCTCTTCCCAGTCATTTCAATGGGGCCAACAACTGATGAAAAATAATAACAAAAACTATAACACGTGAACCGATCGCTTAGCTGTATGTAAGCGCAATGAACTGCAATACCCAAGACATTTGGACGCTAGAATGGAATCGTTTGGGTCAAAACTTCGGGCGTAGGTAAGGCGCCAAAAATAGGCCTAAGAATTATGACTTTCCGAAAACAGTATGTGATTGCATGACGCAATCACATAATTATTATTTGTTATCGCAATCACATAATTATTATTTTTTATTGTTTTTTTGCCCATTGAAATTAATGCAGAGATGGTTTTGACTGGGAGAGAGATTTTACCAGTTACTGGTAAGTCACATTATTATTATTAGGCCGTTTTTGCGCCTTAACTACGCCCGCTGTTTTGACCCAATCGATTCCATTCCAGTGCCCACATTTCTTGGTTATTGCAGTCCAATGCGCTTACATACAGCTAAGTGATCGGTTCACGTGTTCTATTTTAAATTATTATTTTTAATCTGTTTTCAACCCCATTGAAATGACTAGGGAGAGGGTTTTGTCTGTGAGAGTTTTCACGGTCATATACCGCCATCTAGTGTCAATGTTATGTAATTGCATGTTACGTTTGTACCGAATGTCTTGGTTATTATTACGCCGAACACAAGTTCATTGGTGACTCAACTCGCTATTTGACATAGAAACATGGTGTCAGAAGTGGGAAAGCTAAATCATAAATAAATAACAAAACACCGCGCCAACAGTTCAGGTCATCTGCACAGATGGGCCTGTGAATAATTGGTGACACTTAGTTTCCAGTTAGCATTAGCACTTGCCATGGATTCATGCTTTAGCAATGAAGGACAGGCATTGGAAACTGGAGCACAAACTAGGAAATTCACTGCTAGGAGTATGACATTTTTGACAACATGTCGATGGCTGTTCATGAGGCTCATGATGATGAGGGGAAAAAATGACTGCCTTCATTAGGACGATCAGATTGGTCTACAAGCCTTTCCTTTGGTGGCAATTTGTTTACTTTAACTTACGGTGTAAGGATTTGAGAATAGCACACTGCTGAAATCTGAGGCGATTTTTTCAAGGTAACCTATATTTGTGATATAACACTTTATGTCTCCTAACTGACGTAACTATCTTGTCATAAATTCTTATTTTATAAGAGTAGAAATTTCAGAAAAGGTGCGCTAGCTAACAGCTAATGTTAACGCAGACCTGCTACAGTCACATTTTACAATGAGTCTACCATGATATCTCAATATTTGCAGTTGCAAGCCTTTGGTGACAAGTTGTTTACTGTACTGTATAGCCTATATTGTGGTAAATGTCTCGATTGTAAGGACTGATGATCCTCCTAAATGTTTAGAATGTTTTTTGTTTTTTTTATGGCAGTCAGTTTGCAGCTATCAAGCGCTGGCCGGCTTCCTGCCAAACAGCTGACTGATTCTCTCACACAGCCTGCTACTTTAAGATATAATGTTTTAATTAACAAGTTGGATTCGCTATGCGTGTACATTTATGACTACTGGCCTCTTTGTTCAAAACAATGCTAGCATGCTGATAGAGAAACGTGCCTATGAACGAACTTTAGCTAGTAAACGTAGTTTGGTCAGATCGATAACAATCTTCTGCCACAGCAAGGTAACGAGCAAAACCTGGTATGGATTTTCTAGGAGTTGGCTATTGTCACGCAATGAACGTGGAATGGATTCATTTGGAGATTGATGATCAGCCAAAATTGGCAGAGGTTTATTTAATTAATTTAATTGCTTGATAACGTCTCTAAAGTTAAGGTGTCAATAAATAAACAAAAAAATATAAATAAGGTCTAATGATCTGTCAGGAATTGGTGCGTTTTTTAATACTAACATGTAATAGGCTGCTAATAGTTCACAGAAAAAAACGCACATGAAGCCTAACTCTCCTTTACAATAACTCACTAAATGTTTACAACTGGGTAGGTGAGCCGCTCGCCCAAGACACATTTAAAAACCCCTGTCAACAAACAGGGTCTATAGTGCAGTCCACTTGTGCTGCGGTATGGCGGTCAGTCTAATGTCTGCGACACATCGCATTTGCTCAGGGAAATGCATTTTCTATTTGAAATAATAACTGCTTAGAATAGTCAATGCAAACCACTACGCATGACGCATTGACTGTATTAAGTCAACGCTGTGTAGTGAAAGTAGTAAACTAACAATATTCTTAAGAGGACAAAGGCAACGCAATACTAAAAACAATTTTGGCATTATGGAACGTCATATGCTAAGCCATGTCAGTTAGCAAACTCAAGGCAATGAGACATAGTGCGCATGCATGATCGGCTGATGTGTTATTCTCTTATTTTAATCGGTGTTCTGCACCCACCCACGCATTGAAACAAATAGAGCGCGTAGTACATGTTCCATTTGTATGGTTGTAGCGCTCATCGTTCAGTCTTGTTAGATAAAAACATATCTGGAGCAAGTTATTTAATACGTACAGAGTAGCCCTATTGAAGTGTTGGAGAAGTAATGATTTTGGATCTAACCTAGTTGCTAAAAAGTCCAACACAATAACCCAAGTCAAGGAACGTAGTCATCATGACAGCTTCCTCGGTTGGTTATTGAAGTTAAACATTTGCATAATGTCCCATGAGGTTTTTTTTCTTCTTCATTAATGTTAACCTCTCAAATCGCTTTTACGTATGCATCGTAGAGTAGAACCTAACTACAGTGAGGTACGTGAAATTCTTTTTGGGGGGGCAACCGTGACTTTGAACTCTGTATTCATTAATGACTACCTCCCAAATCGCTACAAATTGCCTATTGGTGATTCGAACCCAAACCTTAGTGCTCAAGCTTGAACTGTGGCAGGGCTATTTTGAATGCATTGTCAGTGAAAGCCCAACCTATATAAAACCAAACAATAGTACTAAGTCATCGTATATGTCCGCCATTAGATTATAATGAAGCGGCACTAACAATCTAACACCAATAAGCAATCCTGTCAACAAACAGGGTCTGGACTGCAGTACACTTGTGCAGAAGGGGAAGGTTTTGCGCGCTAAGGCAGTCATTTGCTCATGGAAATGCATTTTCTAGTTTTATTAAATCAAAAATCATTTTGTCGTGTAAAAATGCTATGTTATGAGCTATACATGTTTGTCCTTATGTGCGCAAAATAGTAGCCTATTCATCTCCGCTTTGCTAGTGCACTAATTTGCTTGGAATTCTTGTGTATTGACTCTGGCATCAAACAAAATGTGAGCATATCCTAGTGGACAAACCACTGTAATCAACAACTTGTTTGTTTGGTGGTCAAAGTTTTTCCTCCAAATAACAAGTCAAAAGAGCAGAAAAGGTGAATGAAGGAGGGAATTTTTTTTTTATTTAGGACAAACTTTTGGTAGCCCGACGGGAGAACTTGATTGTCCTGGGACGTTGGACTATCAATTTTGCAAGGCCTGAGGTGATACACATACACGTGTGCACATGATCAGGATGGTATCGTGCCTTTCACTGGCTCAATCAAGCACTTTTTTACAAGCGATATATTTTAGGAGTTCTAAAAGCTGAAACCATTACATTGATGGGATATAACATTATTAATTTAGGAGAATTGCATCTCCTTACTTCTTCTTTCCCAGTTTTGGCAGCGTCTTTCCCGATGCACTGCGCTGATTAGGATACTGTGGCCCCACATTGGCGACAGCGTAATACCGTAATTGCAAGACTTGTTGGAAAATTGGTTTTCGAACTGGAGGCGTCATAAAATTTGACGGAGGCAGCCGCCTTGTAATTCACTATGTGGGAAAAACCCTGTACAAGTTTGCCTGTACAAAAGCATAGTATAATGGTAGACACCAGCGTGTGTGGTGAAGCTGTTCATGACATTTAAAGGGTGAAAGGCCTAAAAACTGAGTTTTTTATGAAGCCACAAAATTTTTTTAAATGGTGACACAAATGTATGTTACAAATGCCACATGATATGTCAACAGCTATTGTTCTATACTAGAGTATTCCATCTGTCTTGTTTTTCCCAGCTGACTGCAAAGAACATTCAATGTATGCGGAGCTTGTTGAATCTGGCCCATTGTCACGGCGCGGTGCTTGGCACCTCCTGGCAGCTGGTACTCACCACTCTACAGGTAAGCCTTTACTGTCTGTCTTTAATGCTATACTATATTAGGTAAGGGAAAACGTACGACGGACACGGCATTTCGGGATCTATACTGTGGTATTCCTCAGCTAGAGGGAATTAGGATCCCGAAATGCCCAGTCCGAAGTAAATTTTTCCACTTACACAACAGCTTACCAATCAGAACTAAATGTATATTTAATTTGAAAAAATATATATAATTTGATTGCATTCATATATAAAACTTTATGAGTTGCTGCCTAGCAACCGCAAATGGCCAGGCTAATTCCCGATTTAGAACAACCCACCAATACATTTTCCACTAGTAGAACAAAAGAAAACTTATTCCAGTAAATAGCAAACCCTGGCTACGAAGCGATAGGCCCTGGCAACCGTTTGGAGTGGCAGAAATCTTTTAAATGTTGAGGAGGATTCCCCCTTATCTTATTTTCCAACTTTGTCTCCTCTTACTAGCTGACATGGCTTAACGTATGACATTCCATTAATGCCAAAATTATGTCTAGTATTGCGTTGCCTATGTACAACTCGTGTCGTCTTTTAGGAATATTGTTTATACACTACTTCCACTACACTGCGTTGACTTAATACAATGCGTCATGCTTTGACTACTGTAAGCAGTGTTTATTTCAATAACACTTAACCACTGGCGTTTTTAAGACCCATGTCCACTTACTATTAACCTGAAATACTAACAGATGAGGATAGTGAGAGAAGTAGCCTTTGGCTATTCCATCTCTCAAACGGTCGTCTGTTACTACGTGGCAAATGTAACAGACAACAGCGATGGAAATATTGCTAGCAGAAGGCTGAAACTAGCAGCATAGGCAATGCAAACACATTGTACAAAGTCAAGGTGATGTATAATTTTGGCATTAATGGAACACCATACTATGGAAGCTACAATGAATAAAATAAACTAAGAGGCTAAGTGCAACAAGCCATAAAGTAACAGTTGAAAGGCCCTACAAACAGTATTCCATCATATTTACTCAGACTTCACCTAGTAAATGTCAACTTACTGTCCAAGTCACCAGAATTGTTTTTAACCAAATAAAACTTCACAGTAAGTTACAGTCTATTATGTACAGTAGGCCTAGTAGTTCCAGCTAGTGCTAGTTTGAGTTACCAGCGTCCAGGCAGCTTCACTGGTATTTCATGTCTTCTAGAAGGTTCTAAAATGTTTTGAAACAATTTTCCCGTTGTGGAACGACAATACTAGGTTTGCCAAGCAACGGTGGCGTGCTTGCTTTCCATGCAAACGTAAAAGTGGCCATATCTCGTATTGTTTTGTTTGTCATCCCTTGTTCATTTTGTCCACTAGAGAGGGTTACAACTATACGGCTGACACTCTCCCAATTCATTTCAATGGGGGTGGAGACAAGAATTTTTTTAAATAAAAAAATAAAGCCTAAACCGATCACTTAGCTGTATGTAAGCTCACTGCATGGCAATGGGCGGGACCTGTAGGTGCTGAAATGGAATCGATAGGGTCAAAACTGCGGGTTTAGTTAGGGCACAACCTAATAATAATAGGGAGAAGACCGATAGTAGTAAGCCGTAAGAGTAGTAAGATGGAGCTGATGGATATCACTCCTTAGGTAATCAGATTTGTAAATGTGTGCACAAAATCTCCAAGTCTGTATTCAGATTTACAAGTGTATTGAGATTTGTATGTTTGTAGACAAATCCATCCATCCATTAGCTATACCACTTATCCTTTGCAAGGTTGCGGGGGGGCTGGAGCCTATCCCAGCCGACACGGGGCGATATTTGTAGACAAATGTGTGAATGCATAAATAGATCTGTGAATGTGTAGACAAATCTGGGAATGCATACATAAATCTGGGAATGTGTAGGTACTTCTACACCATCTGCCCCTCCGCTGAAGTCCGTAACCTGGGAGTCATTCTTGATTCCACCCTGTCATTTGAAACCCACATCAAATCCGTTACCAAACTGGCCTTCTATCACCTCAGAAACATCACTAGACTCCGTCCTCTCTCCGACCCAGTGGCAGAGACCCTTTTTAAGGCCTTCGTCGCGTCCCGCCTGGACTACTGCAACGGAGATCTATTCGGGGTTCCTAGTAAAACCCTGAATAGGCTCCAGTACGTTCAGAACTCAGCTGCAATGGTTCTCACCTGTACCAAACCCTGGCAGCACATCACCCCCACTCTCATGCACCTTCACTGTCTCCCTGTCAAGTTCCGTATCACCTTTAAAATCCTCCTCCTCACATACAAATCCCTTAACGCCTTGGCCCCACAATATATCTCTGACCTCCTACTCCCCTGCATCCCCTCCCAGAATCTCAGGTCTTCAACTAGGGAACTGCTCTCCATCCCTCACACCAGGCTACGGACATATGGGGGCAGAGCGTTCAGTTAGAGTGAGATCCGTAATGCAGAGTCCCTGGACACTTTTAAAAAACTTCTTAAAACATATGTTCTGTCAGGCTTTTAGCTCCTCCTAACCTCTTCTTATTGTTGTTGCCTACTGATTTTAATATGCATTGTAAAGTGTCC
>JAVQIZ010190753.1:0-10953 GCA_036023535.2 Galaxias brevipinnis | reverse complement strand
ACACACACACACACACACACACACACACACACACACACACACACACACACACACACACACACACACACACAGACCGAGACAGACCGAGAGACAGACGCCGATCTGTCCGTTTTTTTGTCGTTCCACCCTTTTCCCCAGCTGTCTCTCTCCCGGTCCGAACGCTAACCATTCTCTTAATCTATTTCATGAAACAATCTCCTAACAGTGGCTCGGGAAGCTTTGAGCCAAGCCTTCATGATTACACTGATGCCATTTACCCACGGCTCTCTGGTCTCAGTGTGTTTATTATCCTTTACACAAAGCACCAACAGGCGCCTCCCTAGAGTCATGTGGAGGCCAAACACAATCCTTTGTCTTCAGAGCAAGGCTAGTCTTTGCTCGCTCCGTCTGCTGGCCTTTTCATGTTTCAGTAAAGACACAAACGATGTGACTCCGTCTTTTCACCCTCAGAGCAGGGGATTAGGTAATAGGATGATTTGACGAGCCATTCAATCTGCGGTACTAGTCGGTTGGCCCTAGCCTGGGTCAGCCCGCGTGAGTCCTGTGGTAGAAACCAAGAGAAAGATGAAAGGTGGGGGGGAATGGCACCGTGCTTTCACCAGCCAGGACAAACCATGAGCCGTCTTCATCTGTGATGGCAGAGGGAGAGATCAACAGCAGCTACAGTGTCCTTCACCACAGGTACCCTGGTCAGACTCTACGTCGAGCGAACGTGGAAAAAACTTTAGCGGTTACCGCCACGGGGTCGCGACCCCTGCACGGGGTGGGAGGAGAGGTCGCGCTGAGCCGGGAGGCAAAGCCAGCCCGTTGTGAAACGAGATGTGGGCGGTGTGAACGGAGCAGGCGTAGGCTGACAGAGACTGGGGAGGAACTCCCAGTTGTACGGGGCACATGTGACAGGCAGTGGGAGAATGAATATCCGCCCCGACTCCAGCACTCCTTTCTGCTGTCTCCTCTCCACCTCCACTGCTCTACTTGAACAAACCCTAAAATCTAAAAATAAAAAATGCAATACCAACTTGAAGGTATAAAAAAAAACAAAAAAAAACACATATGCATATCAAGATGCCTTTTGCACCAGCTGGAATGAAACCCCTGAGAAGACTGTATTCGCTCTGAGAAGGCAAGGGAATTGAAAAAAAAAAAAGGTTGCCTTCAAAGACCCCTTCCCTTGCCTCTGGCTCCTCTTCAATGGCGACACGCTCGGAGAGGCACACTTGGAAATCACGCCGAAGATTGTTTTACCAATTTACACCTCCTCCGTGGGGGGCTCCCGCGAGGGCCCTGAACTCCGGCACAGCCACCTACGGCACCAGCCGGCATCGCCACTCCGCTGAGCCACGCCGCCACCGCCATTTGTTGTTGTTGCTGTTTCTCCCCCTCATCGGGCTGCACCGCTCCGCCACTAAAGGCTGCACAGCCTCATCTACATGACCGTAACACAGGAGAGAGAGAGAGCGAGAGGGAGAGAGAGAGAGCGAGAGAGAGAGAGAGAAACCAGAGAGAGAGAAAAAGTGAAAGTAGGAGAGTGAAAGAGAGAGAGGGAAATGGAGCATGCACAAGAGAGCAAGATACAAAGGGTGACAGAAAGGGCTGGAGAAAGAGAGAGCGAGAGAGAGAGAGAAAGGGTGAGAGAGTGAGAGAGAGAAAGACAGAGAGAGAGAGAGAGAGACAGCGCGCACCTGAGAGAGAAAAGGGAGACAGAGGCAGAGACCGAAATGGCCAGAGAGAGAGAGAGAGAGAGAGAGAGAGAGAGAGAAGCGAGGCCACAGGTGAAGAGAGAGAAAGAGAAAGACAGAGAGCTGGGGAGGACCTGAAAGGCACCATCCCGTCCCGTTCCTCTGTGCTGTGGGGACTGGGAGCCGTACAACCTGCTGTCGGCGCAGGCGATGGTGCTTTCGCCGTGGATTCCAATAGCGGAGCCGAGGCCTCATTTGAATAGCTTCATGAACGCTGAGGGAAAACTCACACACGCCAGAGTGCCTGCTTGCATATTCATATGGCATATGCGCCGCGCGAAAACAATGTTGAATCAGATGAGAAACGACATCGGATCAGACACATAACTCTGTGTGTGTGTGTGTGTGTGTGTGTGTGTGTGTGTGTGTGTGTGTGTGTACTTCCCGCAAACCTCTTTCCCCTGCCAGGATAGCTAAACTGCTGCTACTGGCCCGAGCGTACGGCTCCCAGTGATGAGAGCAACTTCCCTTTCTGAGGTAATTAGCAACCAACGGAATTTGCTCCCAGGCTAGGGTTTAAGTCAATTTGAATAAGTCCGTGTTTTGACATACCGTAAATCTAGACTGGATTTCAGCACTGAGGACAGCATCACTACCTTACCTGACCTGTCTTTCACTGTTTTGTGTGAGTGTTGCGTGTGTGTGTGTGTGTGGCTGCGCGTATAGGTTTGTGTGTACGTATCAGCCATGCCATCTTCCACTTGAAGAGCCAGGCCGGAGCGATTGGGGCTTGAGATGAAGAAAAGAGGTTACGGCGAGGAGTCGAGGGGTTAAGGGGGGACTTCCTTTGAAGCGTTTGTTTTTTTCTTATTTCACCTGGGACAGAGGAGGGCTCACTCAGTGCTGGCGACGGGACTAGTCTCTCCCCCTCGTGTGTCTGAACTCCTACCTCAAAGGAAACACTGTCCTGTGCAAGCACCACCGACTGAGCTGCTGGATGAATCAATAGTACCCTTAATCCACTTGGCCCAGACGATTGTAGGGTGTGCTTACGCGTGTGTGTGAGTGTGTGTGTGTGTGTGTGTGTGTGTGTCGGGGTGGAAAGAGAGCGTGTGGTGTGGTGGGTCTGTGCCTTTGTGTTCCGGTGCCTGCCCCCCCCCTCTCCCTTTCATCCGATCACCCTGCGGTGTGGAATGCGCCTGTGCCAGCGACGTCACGGCCGGAGCAGCCATGTGAGACTCGTCCCTGGTGTTTGAAGGGCTCCTTAATCCAAAGCCCCTCTCTGTGAAGACCTGCCCGACGTCCCCGTGCCTCAGCCTGCTGCTGGGTGTGTGTTGTGACCAGGACGTGAATGCCAGACAGGGATCAGAGCGTCGCCCGGGCGATGAGGCCGTCCGGCAGGCCGCAGACGTCAAGACGCTCCACTAACGCGCGTGGAGAACAGCCACGAGACCAGAGATACGGACGGGTCGAACACACGTACGCACACGCACGCGCGCACGCACGCGCGCACACACACACACACACACGCGCGGTTGAGGCCGGTTTATGCTTATGCGCTGGCCTTTCTGCGGACATGCCCGTGCATCGTGCGCTGATAATCACACAACAGTTTGCCTACCTGCCTCCAAGTAAGTTGATCGGGTTCACTAGGGGGCAGTGTGGCATTTACCAATCCAGAATGTACATCAAATACAGTAGGAAACACGGACACAGAGTGACCTCACGGTTTTTGTTTTCGCAGAGGGGTCCTCCAAATGTCTCTATTTGCACACCTCATTTGTGAGTTGCTCTCGGATCTTCAGTGCCGATCTGCGTGTGTTTTCCAACCAGAATTTCCCAGGATACCTCCTCCCTTCCTCCTTCCTTCAATGCTCAACCAATAGGCGCTGTGCGGATTTAGGAGGACTCCCCGTACCCACGTCTGCAGCCCCACAGAGAGTTAGCCTGTCTCTCTGCAGAAACCAGCCTTTAGGAGGCCAGGCCAGAGAAGAACGGTGCTGTCCTTGGTGCTGAAGATCAGTCTCTAGCTTCATGTCAGGCTTAATCTCTCTGGTTCTCTATCTCCGTCTCAGACGTGGCACCCTCTCCGACTGGTGCTAAGGGTCTGGGGCCACGCGTCGACAGACGGAGCGTCGCCATGGCCAGTGGGCAAGAGCTTCACAACAGGCTTTTCCTGCCGAGACTCTGGGAATGGACTCTTTCTATGACACAGAAGCTGTGTGTGTGTGTGTGTGTGTGTGTGTGTGTGTGTGTGGGTGTGTGTTTGCAGACAAAATAGGCTTTGAACGAATGACGTTCGGTTGAAGAGCCTGCATATAGATATGCAATAACTGTTCATGCTTTTAAGTGGATCACATGACACAACTTGTTGTTGTTTACGTTAATTACCTCTAGGAAAAGTTGGTAAGAGACAAGCGGGACCAAAGCGTTCCCGCATTGCCAGTCTCATCAAAGTCATGTGAACATTTCTTTTTTCTATATATACAAAAAGCCTTTCCTAATATGATTCCGTTATTTCAAAAGACAACTAATAATTGCCTGAGGCTAAAAGTCGCTAAGCTTTCACTGCAGCCTGCGTGTTAATCTGCCAAGCCGTTTATATACAGACACACACAGACACGCACACGTACACACACACACACACACACACACACACACACACACACACACACACACACACACACACACACACGAGGACACGCACAAACAGACAAAGAAACCACGTCTGTCTCCAGAGGAACGGAGGCCGTCCGACAGACTCAGAGAGGAATGTGACGGTGCGAAGCAGCCACGCTGCTCTTTTGAAATGCCTCCGGTTGCCATGTTGCTTTGAAGCTGTCGGCCTAAATGGGATAATTGCAGTGGCTCAGAGGGGAAAGGCTGCACAAAAAACAGCGAGGAGAGGATCTTCTTAGGAGAGTCACCAGAGAGAGAACAATTCCAAAGGCCACACACATTCTTCCCTGGGACGGAGGACATGGCAACCCAAACAGGAAGCCACACAGACAGATAGACAGCCAGGGGAGCAGCAGCTTTTGTGGGGACAGACAAAAAAACAACACGGGTTGCCAGGTCTGAGAAACTATGTGAGTTCTGTTTTGGTGATGGCTGAGGCTAAGCACTGGGCAGCCAAGTCCTTCTAATTGGTTTGGATTGGATGCTCATCGCATTATAATGAGCATGATCGTTAACTTGGACATTTCAGTGATCTAAATAACAAAAGTATGATTGATATAACAGTATAACTAAACTGTTAAAAAACTAAATGATTTTAGTAGAAACTACAGTGAACATGTACAGCGGAATGGTGTGATTTACAAAGAGAGTGCTGTGTATTTGGGGTATTTGTAAAGTGTCCACCAGAGAGAGAGAGAGAGAGAGAGAGAGAGAGAGAGAGAGATCATCCACAGACAGCCCATTCAGCTCTAAAGCAAACACAAACTAGTGAAACTGACCTCTTGTTTGTATTCCTTGGTATTGTATAATAACCCATTGCAGATGGTGTCTTTAATTGAAGATTAATAAATTATATTCACGTTCATTAGGGCAGACACTCAATGGAGATGTGTTTCTGTGGCGAGAAGCAGTCGAAGGGTATTAATATCATAACTAAAGATTGGGAAAAGGCTTTGCCGCAAAGTGGTAAGAAAGAGAGAGAGAGAGAGAGAGAGAGAGAGAGAGAGCGAGAGAGAGAGAGAGAGAGAGAGAGAGAGAGAGAGAGAAGAAGACGAGGACGAAGAACGCTGTTGCTGCTACACCGGTTAACCTCCTCCTTCAAACCTACCCTCCCGCAGCAACTTCACTGGCATGCTTCTCCCCCAATCACTCCACACATAACTTTGCCCTAAAGATTTACCCTTGAGGACAATCTCGCCCTCCATTGGTCCCCGGCTCCTTCCCTCGCGCCGATTCCAAAGATTTACGAGCGCTGCGACTGCGAGTCGATCCCGACGCGTGTAATATGCTTAATAGCCTTAAAATCTGTTGTCTGAGGGAAAGGCCTAATGAGCAAGCGGCTGGCCCGGCAGCGGAGCCATAACAAAGATAAAACTTCCAATGTCACCCCGGAGCGCCGTTCCGGAGCCCGGAGCCCGGCAAGCCGTCTCCACTTTATCACCTTCATAAAGGCGTCCCGAGATCAAGGTGTCGAGCAGGAGTGAAAGAGGGATTGGGGGGGCACTGCTGGAATAGCGAGTGGCGCCGGGGTGGTAATGAACCAATCAGAGATGTTTACCTAAGACGCGGGTCTCGATGGGGGACGCGATCGACAGCGCCAGAGCCCGAGGAGTGCTTTAATCAGGGGGGTGAGGGGGGGGACTTGTTCAGAGCCGCCATTGATTTGGAGTTGACGCCGTGAGTTGATGAAGTGCTTCATGTCGAGGAGTTGTTGATTGCCTGTATTTGCATCTCGGGACTTCATCGTGGCAGCGGTGGGAGGACCCGGCGAACTCACCGCGGAGCACGGCACCGTCCAAAACCAAAGGAGCGGCTCGGCCGACGTCCGGGACTTCAAAGGGAAGCCCGCTCTCCAAATGGAAAGTTTCACACGTAACAATGGTAAACAAGTACCTCGTAGCTTTAAACAAATGAAGAGTGGTGGACTGAGTTGTGTGAGGGTAAACAGGGTGGTGGAAGTAGTCGCTGCGTGGGTGGATGAAGAGCGCGGAGGCAGCCCGCCATCACACTCAAATCCATGGGAGGCGCCTCCGGACATTTCCTCTGCCTACTGTACGTATGCTGAGCCACGGTTAAACGCGCCATGGCAACCAAGCACTTAGTAACCTTGTCAGGAAAAGAGCTATGGAACATAAAGCCATACGTGCTAAGCCGACATATCATCCAATCTGATTTCCTCAGAGATGGGAAAAAAAAAAGAAAAAAAACTATTGAGGGAATTGGCAATGAGTGAACCAAAGAAGGCTAACATGGAGGACAGAACACTTCATTTAACCTGGGGAGGTCACTCCGACCGTTTCTGAGTAGCCATTTAGAGTTGTGAAGAGGATGAAGACACGAGGGGAGACATGAAGAAGGGGGATGGAGAGACGTGGAAAAACACAGGCCGTCACCAATCCACCGCTCAGGGCGACATCCGCGCCTGTGCACGAGACGCGGGGAGAGGGGAGGGGGCCTGCCGAAGAGTTTTGCACATTCAAAAAGCTTCATCACAAACACACACGCACGCACGCACGCACACACACACGCGCACACACACACAATGGAGAAAGCCAGCATTGAGGTGTTTCATCCCTCCAGCCCCGACCGCTTGGTTTCCACCATGTCACCACGGGTCTCTGCATCCCCTAGCGGCCGGGGGCTCCGGGGGCTCCTGACCCAGCGGACCACACACTCTGGTGTCCGGCTCGGGGCTGCCGGGAGCGTAACACACAGCAGCTACTGGAGAGACTTCTCCTCCACTTCTCCTTCACACAGCCAGACGGAACACGCACACTAGGACAATTGTACAATGAAGAAGGATGGTTATTGTACTGAGTTGGTGTTCGGAACATAAAAAGACTAAGGTAATGGGCTTCTAAAGAGCTGCCGGAGTTCTGCATTGTTACTTTTTACCATAGCTTGTAGAAGAATAGAGAGTTAAATGTACTGTACCGTAGATGCAAAGTCTGCATATGGGTGTGAGTGTGTGTTCGTCCCTCTGGGACGTAGGCTATGATTCACTCTCCTGTAATACAGGCTTCCACCACGTCGAAAAGAGCTTGTCTCCCTCTCTTCGCTGGACACATAAACTCAGCCTGTGCAGTACATCCATGGGAGTTGCGGTCCATTAATCGAATGGCCGAGGCACTACATTTCAACTTAGCCTCCAGGAAATCACCCCGCAGGCCTCAACTGAAAGCCCACTCCGATAGGTCTGAGGCCATTTTGGAGGGGCTAACGGTAACGCTCGAAGCCAGAGCCGGCTAACAAGCCCAGGCAGTTCATTTGCACCTCCCGTTCTTCTATCAGTATCCGGCCTCGTATTGATTTCGAGGCTGCTGGAGGCAGGCCTGGTGTTTCCATCACACAGCAGGATGAAATGGGCCGTTTACAAAAGGAAAAGCAGAGACAGCGTGGAAAATACGCCCGCTAAAAACTTCTTTCGGCAAGGACGGCGAAAACTCCCAAAAGCGTTCTATCGATATGTTTGATTCCCTTATCGTGTGTGTGGTTCCGATAGATGAGGTAACGGTTCAAAAGCCACGGTTACGTTTCTGCCATGCACTAGAGGCCCTGGCAGAGAGCTAAACTGAGGACACATGGTGGTGGAGATCCATGTAGGACAGTCAGTCCCACTCCACACACTATAGCACCTTTGGAACGAAGCCTCAACCTTAAAGGGAAGACAGAATTATGGACATTTTGAATCTTTGACTCCTTGTTGAGCAGCTCCGTGGCCCAGGGCCAAACAAGTAATAGTTCAATAAGCTGAAGGGGCCAGAGGGACAATTGCAAACGGAATTTCACCCACTGTTTCCCTGAACGCAGCACACACAAATCCCCCCTCCAGCCCTCCAAACCTGCACTCTCGCTCTGATTTGAATGCAGTAGACTCGCCTCGTCTCGGCCAGGAGGGGGGTAGAAGGAGTGGCCGCGCGAATCAACAGGATTAGCCCTCAGCAGAGCTCCAGGTGCTGGGGGTTATAGCACTCAGCCAAGGCCTGGCTCTCTCGGGTAGCGCCGCGGCTAAGCTAATCCCTGGAGATAGATAGACACGGCTGGCTAGCGCCACGGAGGGCGGGGCGGGCATTCTGGAGCTCCCACAAATCTGGACCCACTTTCCTTCCCTCCCTCCCTCTCTCTCTTTCGCTCTCTCTCTCTTTTTTTCTCTATCCCCCTCTCTCTCTTTTTCTCTCTCTCCCTCTCTCTCTCTGTCTCTCTCTATCCCTCCTTCTTTCGTTCCATCTCACTATTCATTTTCAGTCTGTGAGTCTAGCACTCTTTTTTACTCATAAGTCTATCTTTAATATTTTTCCTGTTTTGATTCATGTCTATCTTTTTGGTCTGCTGTGCTCTCTCTCTCTCTCTCTCTCTCTCTCTCTCTCTCTCTCTCTCGCTCTCTCTATCTCTTGATTTTTTCTCTCTGTCTGCCTCACGCTCTCTCCGTCTCTTTCTCCCTACCTGTCCATCTCTGTGTGTATCTCTCTCTCTCTCTCTCTCTCTCTCTCCCTCTCCCTCTCTCCCTCTCTCTGCAGTTGGACAGCTGGCTGTCAGCTATAAGCTCATCTGACACTAGATGACATTAGTTCTATTAGGTCAGCTTGGGAGTGTGATTCAGTCCGTATAGCCTCGGAGAAGTTGTCTTCACGCTGATCCCTCAAACACACACACACACACACACACACACACACACACACACACGGCTGCTGCAGAGTTGGAATTATCCCCCACGCCCCTAGCCCTGGTGTAGCGTTGTGGCGGCTTAGGTCTGCTCTGCTCAGGGGGAGTAATCACAGGAGAGTGCCCAGTAAATAACCTCTACTGAGCACATCTGTCTGGGCCTAAGCCCCCGCACCTCCCGGAGATTACAGAGGCAGGGGGGAAAGAGGGGGGCCGCGGCCCTGTTCCTGCACCAACGGACTGTGTGTGTGTGTGTGTGTGTGTGTGCCTGTGTGGTGGTGTGTGAAAGTGCGTGTGTGTATGTGAGAGAGACCAGGTACCTTAATGATGTACAGTAGATACAGAGATATCCCCCTCCCCCCTTTGTCCAAGCTTCAACACAGTCCTCAGACAACCTGCATTAGAATCTTAAGTATGAGGCCTCTTTTCACCTGGCAAAACACTGTGAAACGACACACACACACACACACACACACACACAGCAGTATGGCTAGGAGTTCTCCGAGGACCACCGTTTGCACGGCAGGTGGTGACAGCGGAGACCCCCGCCCCTAATCCCAGAGCGAGTCAACGACCACGACCACAACTAACCGGTCTAGTGGCCCACCCCAATCCTCGAGCAGCTGCTGCATCGCAAGCCCGTCACCTGAGCTCTGTGTGTGTGTGTGTGTGTGTGTGTGTGTGTGAGAAAGAGAGAATGTGTGTGTGTGTGAGTGAGTGAGTGAGAGAGAGAGAGAGAGAGAGAGAGAGAGAGAGAGAGAGCGAGTGAGCGAGAGAGAGAGAGAGAGAATCTCCAGGCAGCTCATTATAGTGGAGAGTGTTGGCTGGTAATGCTTGTTGACTCCTCACACTGCATGACGGCGTGGTGTGCACCAGGGAGATAAATGCTGGAAATTAGCAGAGAGCATGGCAACGTAAGCACGCCGCTGGCCCTTATCTCTCACTTTTGTCTCCCTTTAATCCTCCACTTCCCAGTCTGCTCTGCATTCTCTTCTCCTCCCCATATATTTAGAGCATCCATATATCTTTTTTTATTTGTATGCTTCTTTCTCTCAACATAATGAAACACTTCTCCCTCTTCCTCTCCCGTAGTCTCTCGCTCTCACTTTCTCTCGCTGGTCCTTATTTTTTCATTCCCCTCATACAATAATGTTTTTCCTCTTCTGATTGTATCTGCGTGTGGGGAAACCGTGCTGTCTTGGGCGACGGAGTGCCTTAACAAAACCAAACTAGGCCTTTTCGGTCGGCTTCTGCCTAACAACAATGAATAACATCAGTGTTTTGATTAAAGCCTTCAACACACTTGTATTCAACCATTCCTCCTCTGCGCCTCTCCAGACACAGCATTTACAGGGACTACAAATTGAAGGAAGGGCGTACAAACAGCTCGCTGGAGTGATGGAGTACCCTCAAACCCCTCTTTGCTGTTGCTGTAGCAACCCTGACTGGTGTATGAAGGCACACCTGTTCTTGCTGGTTGACCATTCAAACAGTTCCTTCTGGACGTTGACAGAAAGACAGGAAACGTCTACAATAGCTCCCCGCTCATGTGAAACCCAGTTTGGGACTTTGTGACATTCTTCAGCGGTAACTAGTGGCTGAATGGCTGTGTTTCTTTTTTCTGCCAGGGAGTGTCAGACTGTGCTCCTGTGTGTCCAGATGTCCAACTGTGTGTGTTTGTATCTTTCTATGCGCGTGTGCGTGAGCGCTTGCTTGCGTTTCATGTGTGCCTCCTCCCATTGCGTGGGCGCGTGTGTGTGTGTGTGTGTGCGTGTGTGTGTGTGTGTGTTATTGTGCGTGCCTGTGTGTGACAGTGGTGCGTGCCTCCCCCTGCTGTGGCATGGCTGGGTGCTGGTGTGTGGGCTATTCCACAGCAGCTCAGCCTCTCTCTCTCTCTCTCTCTCTCTCTCTCTCTCTCTCTCTCTCTCTCTCT